>JAODAL010067415.1:0-17300 GCA_025379985.1 Phyllomedusa bahiana | reverse complement strand
GGGCCCTTGGCCGCTGGTGGTGAATTTATGAATTTAGGCAAAGGGTCATTGTGCAGAAATTGAACCCCTACTAAAGAAAACCTAAAGGGGTTTTTGGGCGGGGGCAAGTTCAAAATTTTGATAAGTCTTAAAGAACCCATGGGGTGTATGGCTCAGGTGTATCATTATAAGTCTTGTTCTTGGAAAACCCCTTTTCTAACCATAGGTTTGGGGTTAAAATGTGTGATCTTAAAAGATAAAAGGTGGGAGCAAAGATGGGAGGGGGTAAAATGGGGCCCCAAAAGTTAAAGGGAGGGAGAGAGCAGTTTTGGAAAGGGCCTTGGCCGCTGGTTGGGGTAGAAATTTAGGAATTTATGCCAAAGAGGTCATTGTGCAGTAATTGAACCCTACTAAAGAAAACACTGAAGGTGTTTGGTGCGTGGGCAAGTTCTACAGTTGATAAGTCTTGGAGAACCCATGTTTGGTGTATGGCTCAGGTGTATCATTGATAAGTCTTGTTCATAGAGAACCTTTCTAACCATAGGCTTGGGCATAAATGTGTGATCTTGAAAAGATACACGGTAGGAGCTAAAGAGTGGGATGGGGTAAATGGGGACCCAAAAGTTGAAGAGGCAGAGGAAGAGCAGCAGTTTTGAGCAAGGCATTGGCGGCTGGTAGGTGGAACATCATTTGATGAGTAGATGTCAGCCAAACTTTCATTCAGCCGACCACTATTAAAGGTGTTTGGTGCGTGGGCAAGTTCTAGAGTGATAAGTCTAGGAGAACCCATGTTTGGTGTATGACTAAGGTGTATCATTGATAAGTCTTGTTCAGAGAGAACCTTTCTAACCATAGAATTGGGCATAAATGTGTGATCTTGAAAAGATACAGGGTAGGAGCTAAAGAGTGGGATGGGGTAAATGGGGACCCAAAAGTTGAAGAGGCAGAGGAAGAGCAGCAGTTTTGAGCAAGGCCTTGGCCGCTGGTTGGTAGAACTTTATGAACTTTATGCACAAGAGGTCATTGTGCAGTAATTGAACCCTACTAAAGAAAACACTGAAGGTGTTTGGTGCGTGGGCAAGTTCTACAGTTGATAAGTCTTGGAGAACCCATGTTTGGTGTATGACTAAGGTGTATCATTGATAAGTCTTGTTCATAGAGAACCTTTCTAACCATAGGCTTGGGCATAAATGTGTGATCTTGAAAAGATACACGGTAGGAGCTAAAGAGTGGGATGGGGTAAATGGGGACCCAAAAGTTGAAGAGGCAGAGGAAGAGCAGCAGTTACGAGTAAGGCCTTGGCGGCTGGTAGGTGGAACGTCATTAACCTCCGGGAATCCCGAGACAAGAGCTCATTGTGCAGTAATTGAACCCTACTAAAGAAACCTCTGTGTCATTTCATTTCTTTAAACCTAAATAAAATGTTTGTAGTGAAAATACCCTTCCAGGAACCGTGTTAGCAAGCTCTTCATGCAAGGTATGGCTTTTTAATCGTTGTCCATTAGATTTACAAGTCTCTTCTTCATAGACACTGTCCCCGACCAGAGCTCGCAGGCTGCAAATAATAATATGCACTTCAAGAGGACCAATACAGCTGTTAGATATCACCACCTTCCTTGGCAGAGACATGAAAGCTTGTGGCAAAATACCTACCATTCAGGGAGTCATAAATTTGAGTATGAAAGTCCTATCCTGTTATAGATGATAATTAATATGTTTCCAAACTGTGCAGAGTGTCCAATATCAAGTGAATTTTAAGTTGTTCTCTGGAACGACAGCAGAATCCCCGGCAGCTCGTTGAGCGGATCCATTGAGTGCGGTGCACCTGGAAAAGCAGAGCGAGGAACACTGACACGTTCAGTTCTCTCTTCAACATCGAGCCATCTTTTAGTTTCTCTCTAAATATGACCTTTTCCACAATTAATAATAATCTTAATTTCATCGAACATTAAAAGGGTTTTCTCACCACATTAATTAGCTTTTAACATGTGGAGAAAGGTAAATGGAGACTATTACCAAATACATTGCTGTTTTGATTTTGCTTTGTCACGGAAGATTTTATCTACTGCTCCTGTACACAAGTTTCTCTAGGTTACCAACTACCTCTCTCTACTCTCTCTCTCATCTGATTACTCCAGCAGACCTCTCTGACCATGGTGAGTCACTCCCTGCTGAGTCTTATCTAGCACAGAAGCTTTGTTATAAGCCTTAGAGCTCTGTAGCCTAGCGCACAGATAGTTAAAAACATCCAGCAGAAAGTGTCATTCTAAGAGGATGAACTAAGAATAGCAGAGCTGATATGCCAATCAATGCTATAAAACAGTTAACAGCTTGACCAGGAAGTGGGAGCCTGAAGCTGCAGAACCATCCACAGCCTAAACAGGAAGTGGGAGCCTCAAGCTTTAGAACCACCCACAGACTGAACATAAAGTTGGAGCCTGAGTCTGTTGAATCTCCCACAGTTTCACCAGGAAGTGTAAACCTGATGCTGTATATCCACCCACAGTCTGAACAGGAAGTGGGAGCCTGAAGCTGCAGAACCATCTACAGCCTGAAGAGGAAGTGGGAGCCTGCAGCCATATAACCACCCACAGCCGACAAGGAAGTGGGAGCCTAATGCTGTAGAATTGCCCACAGACTGAACAGGAAGTGGGAGCCCGAAGATGTGGAACCACCCACAGCCTAAACAGGAAGTGGGAGACTGAAGCTATAGAATCACCCACAGCCTGAACAGAAAGTGGGAGCCTAAGGCTATAGAACCGTCCACAGCTTCACCAGGAAGTGGAAGCCTGAAGCTGTAGAACCATCCACAGCCTGAACAGGGAGTGGGAGTTTGAGGATGTGGAATCACCCACAGCCTAAAAAGGAAGTGGGAACATGAAACTATAGAACCACCCACAGCCTGAACAGAAAGTGGGAGCCTGAAATTGTAAAATCGTTCACAGCTTAACCAGGAAGTGGAAACCTGAAGCTCTTGAACCACTCAAAGTCTGATCAGGAAGTACAAGCCTGAGGATGTGGAACCACCCACAGCCTAAACAGGAAGTGGGAGTCTGAAGCTATAGAGCCTCCTACAGCCTGAACAGGAAGAGGGAGCCTTAAACTGTGAACAGGAAGTAGGAACCTGAAACTGTAGAACCACCCACAGCCTGAACAGGATGTGGGAGCCTGAAACTGTAGAACTGTAGAACTGTAGAACTGTCTGCCCCTCACCTCCTGTCTCTTTCCCCCTCCTTGTAGATTGTAAGCCCTCGCGGGTAGGGTCCTCTCTCCCTCTGTCGTGCCAATTGTCATTATCCCTTATCACTGTACTCGTTTGACTTATGTAATGTATGTAACCCCCCTCGAATGTACAGCGCCCTGGAATCAATGGCGCTTTAAAATAAATAATAATAATAATAATAATAACCATCCATAGCCTGAGCAGGAAGTGGGATCCTGAAGATGTAGAACCGCCTACAGCCTGAACAGGAAGTGTGAGTCTGAAGCTGCCTGTGGCTTTGTGAAATAGCATGGTGAGAACACCTCTTTAAATTAGACATCAAACCGATATTATTCTATGGATTTGAGGAGCAGTTGGCACTTTCAATTAGTAGCAAGTGTGATTGTTGTTCATAAATTTTAGTTTATTGTTCCATTTTACGGTAATAGCAATATTTCAGGCATGAAAGCGCGTAGAACTGTGCTCCTTGCACGCTCCTCTCTTAGGGGCCTTTCTACTAACCACATCTGCAGTACATTTATAAGCGAACAAACCCTTGATGCAATTGTGAACCAGACTTTTACCCCTTCCCACCGCGTGGTCATCATTTTTTGACTCCCCGCCTTCCAAAAGCCATAACTTTTTTATTTTTCTGTCCACATAGACGAATGAGGGCTTGTTTTTTGTTGTATTTTTTAACCCCTTAAGCCGAACGCCTGAAAAGTACTAAATGACCCGAACTTTTTTTAGTTTGTGCCTCCTTGCGTTTCAACAGTTGTAACTTTTTTATTTTTTCAATGATGCAGATGTATGAGGCTTCTATATATAAGCCAATGTTAGGTTAATATCATTGGAGACTATGGAGATGTGGTAAAATTTAAAACATATAGCTTTTAATTGAAAAAAGTAAAAAAAAACGTACAAAATTTCAAATGGTATAAAGTCCATATCTCCCAAGGTTGCGACCACCTGGAGACGGGATCCGCACTCAAAGCAGCATGTTATTTTGTTCGACCGACGCGTTTCGATGTTGGCATCACAGTCATGGTCTGGTTAACCGTGCGTCCGATCTTTATTGTAATTTAACACTGCTGGATAGAAGAAAGTGGATGTGAGATTTACATATATTTTTCTACAATAGTTTAAGTTCACTTATAAATAATTGCAGAATTTAAAATTTTTTTTTTATTTTTTTTAAATGTATTTTCATTTTTTTTACATCATTAACATTTCATACTTAATAACTTGTTAGATTTAGGGCCAGTTCACACAGATTTCGCCCCACAGTTACGCCGGCTGCCGTGCAGCGTGGGCCGGCAGCCATAGACATTCATTATTCACGGCGCGTACACGCCGTAAATAATTGACATGTCACTTTCTATACGCCGAGCGGGGAGAGGAGATGGAATCCATAGTTCTCTATGAGAACTGTGGATTACCGTAATGCCTGGGACGGATTTCAGCCGTATTGGAACGCAAATACGGCGCGCAATACGGCTGAAATCCGTCCCAGAATAAGCCGTGTGAACAAGCCCTAATTCTACAGGTTATTACGGTCGTGTGGAGACCTAATATGTGTAGGTTTTTTTGTGTATGTAATGTATGCACAATCATTTTTTATTTTATTATTTTTTTTTTTACACTTTTTATGTTTTTTACTTTTTTTTTTTTTTAAATCCCCGAAGGAAGAACTGTGTTACTTTTTTTTTTTTTTTACACTTAGTAATATATTAGCATATTCATATATGCTAATACATTATAATCTGTGTCAGTCTGACACAGGCAGTGATCAGGGCAGCTCACAGTCTGTCCTGGTCACTGGCTTGTTACACAGACAGTCCTGGGGCCACTCTAGGTTCCCAGGGCTGACTGTGCAGCCGTTCCCCGGGCTCTGTCGGGTCACCGGGTGTTCCGATCACCCGACAGAGCAGGGAAACCCTTTGATTGAGCTGCGGTGACGAACTTCGGCAATCAAAGGGTTAAAGCACCAGGGTGCGGAGGTTTCCCCTGCTCCCCGGTGCTTGCAGGAGCTGCGCTGGGAACAGGGCTGTAGACGAATGACCTGAAGTGCCTTATGTCAAAAGACAGTGGGTGGTCGTTAAGGAGTTAATGGTGTTATTGACTGTACCAAATATTATACTGGGAAACTGAAAAGAAATTAAGTGGGGTTAAATGTGAAAAAAAGTACTTGCGCCATGTTTGCGGGGGTTTCGTTTTTATGTTGTTCACTCTTTGGTATAAATGATGTCTTATTTGTATTCTGTAGGTCGGTACCATTCCTGCGATACCAAATATGTAGGGCTTTCCTTATTTTATAGAACTTACGAAAACTTTCGCTATCAACTTTTTGCTGCAGTGCCATTTACTGCCGCCAATAACTTTTTTTTTCCCTCCTTTGGACCTGAGTGAAGGGCATTTTTTTTCCAGACTGATGTGCACTTTTTATTTGCACCATTTTGGGATAGATGCGTCTTTTTCATAATTATTTTGTTCTTTGTTTCAAAAAACCTGGAATTTTGTTGTTTTGAATTTTCTTCCTACGGTGTTCAGTGTATGGGATCAATGAGGTTGTATTTTAATAGAACAGACTTTATTGGACATTGTGATATCAAATATGTGTAACTTTCAAAAAAAAAAAATTCTCGTTTATTTGGAGGTGTTTTGAATGTTTAATATTCTTAATTATTTTTTATAATTTTCCAACTTTTTTTCTTAACTTTTACTTGCAGTTCCCCTTGGGTTCTTGATCACTATGGGGTGCGATAGCTCGGGAACCCTTCTGCAGTGTAAAGATAATGACCGAGATGATGGTTCTACTACTTCCTGCCTGAGGCAGGAAATAATAGAAGCGCTTACATGGCAGCTGTGGTAGCCTTCTATCACGACTCACGTACCTGCTTCTAAGGGGCAAGGCTCTGCAGGGGTTAATCCCCCTGGCCTGTCAACACACCCTGGGAGAAGCTTTGCTGATGAGCCTAGGAGTGACAGCTCTGCTTCTCCTCTGAACAGAGGGTGTGTCACACAGGCCAATAGGAGGGCCCCAAAACCGCACCAATCGGCTGCTTGGGCAGTGTCCAGTCACACCATTTAAACCTCCTCAGAACTTGTTGTCCTTGCCTTGGAAAGGTTCTCCCTGTTGGTTTTCCCTGTGTTCCCATATTTTGCATTCGTGATTATCTGACCTTGGCTTGTTTTTGACCTCGTTTTGTCTCCTGATTTGGTACCTCGTTCCTGACCGTGTTTTGACCCTTGGCTTGTTTCTGGTGATTCTTCTGTCTTCTGATACTTGGCTTGACGTACCCGTACCGTTGCTGACTCGGACTGTTTGACCAGTCTTTATCCTGACGGGCCCTGCACTTAGTAGCGTAGGGTCTACCGGCCAGTTAGGGTCTGCCATCTAGGGCTTCACGCCAAGTTGGCAGGGACAGTGAGCTGGGTTGTAGTCAGGACCCACTGCACCTCCTCTGATGTGACAACTTCATTAAGGTTCCAACTATCATGGAAACCAATTGGCTCACCACTATTTCATAGTGGGGGTTCCAACAGGCAGTGGGACTGTTCCTCCTTCTTTTTCACGCCGCAACCGCTATCATCTTGGTGTCCGAATGGGTAAACATCAGGGATCGGAGCCGACTCATTGAGAGTACCAAGAAAATGGGCAATGGGCGAACATACCAAATTCTGATATGATTTACATTTTTTTGTTTATTCGTTTTAGTAGAATAGTCTGAGCAGCTACATCCACAGAAGATCTGTGCTTAGTTTTTCAAGATGTTTGGAACAACTTCCCTCCACTTGCAGACAGTTATAATGAAACTTGGCTGGGAGGTTGTTCCAAACATCTTGGAGAACTAAGCCCAGTTCTTCTGTCTGTCTTTATGTAATCCCAGACAAACTGGATGATGAGGAGATCAGTGCTCTTTGGGGGCCGCATTACTTTTAGGACTCCATAGGCAAAGGTCCGTCACACCAAATATTGATTGTATTTTCAATTCTTTTTTGTTTATTCACTTTGCATTTTGTTAATTGATAAAAATAACTATCAATATTTCTGACTTTTAAACCATTTTTAGTTTGCAGCATTTTTTGACCAAAGTTGCGACAACAGTTGACCATAAAAGTCTGATCACTTGGAGTCACATTGATCCTAGAATGGGGGTCGTACGTTCACCACAGCTCCATTCAAAGATTCTGAGGGTTCCTTTGAGGGCTATCTTCACCAATCCCATAATCTTTAAATGGAGCAACCCGAATGCTCAACCATATTGCTTGATCGCAGTGTGGAGATGTTCAAATGAATTGTTGATCAACCATGCTCATCTCCAAGCTATTCAAAGATTCTGAGAGTCCCTTCAAAGGCTATCTTCACCAACCTCATAACCTTTTACTGGAACAGTCCACATGCTCAACCACATTGCTTGATCACAGTGAGGAGATGTTCGAATGAAGCAGTGTTCGAGTATGCTCACCTGTGCTCCATTCAAAGATTCTGTTGGTCTTTCCGAAGGCTATCTTCACCACTCTCATAATCTTTGAATGTAGCACCCCAAATGCTCAACTATATTGCTTGATCGCAGTGTGGAGATGTCCAAATGAAGCGTTGGTCAACCATGCTCATCACCACTGCATTCAAAGATTCTGAGGATCTATTCAAAGTCTGTCTTCACCAGTCTCATAATCTTTGAATGGAACAGTCCACATGCTCAACCAGATTGCTTGATCGCAGTGAGGAGATTTTCGAATGAAGCGGTGGTAAAGCATGCTCACCAATGCCCCATTCAAAGATTCTGATGGTCTTTCCGAAGGCTATCTTTACCACTCTTGTAATCTTTAAATGGAGCAACCCAAATCATCAGATAAATTGCTTGATCGCAATGAGGAGATGTTCAAATAAATTGTTGGTTGACCATGCTCATCACCATGCTATTCGAAGATTCTGAGGGTCCCTTCAAAGGCTATCTTCACCAACCTCATAACATTTTACTGGAACAGTCCACATGCTCTACCACATTGCTTGATCGCAGTGAGGAGATGTTTGAATGAAGCAGTGGTCGAGCATGCTCACTGGTGCTCCATTCAAAGATTCTGAGTGTTTATTCGAAGGCTATCTTCACCAATCACCAATCGTAAAATTATTAAAAGGAGCAACTCAAATGCTCAACCGTATTGCTTGATCGCAGTGTGGAGATGTTCGAATGAAGTGTTGGTCAACCATGTTCATCACCACTGCATTCAAAGATTCTGAATGTCTATTCAAAGGCTATCTTTACCAGTCTCATAACCTTTTACTGGAACAGTCCACATGCTCAACCACATTGTTTGATCACAGTGAGGAGATGTTCTAATAAAGTGGTGGTTGAGCATGCTCACCAGTGCTCCATTCAAAGATTCTGTGGGTTCCTTCGAAGGTTATCTTCACCAATCCCATAATCTTTAAATGGAGCAACCCAAATGTTCAAGCACATTGCTTGATCGCAGTGTGGAGATGTTTGAATGAAGTGTTGGTCAACCAAGCTCATCACCACTGCGTTCAAAGATTCTGATGGTCTCTCCGAAGGCTATCTTCACAACTCTCATAATCTTTAAATGGAGCAACCCAAATGCTCAACCAGATTGCTTGATCGCAGTGAGAAGATGTTCAAATAAAGCGGTGGTCAACCATGCTCATCACCATGCTAGTCGAAGATTCTGAGGTCCGTTTAAAGGCCATCTTCACCCGTATACCCCATCTCTGAGCCCAGAGCCGCCACCTGCCAGATCCAGAATTTTACATGGCTACATATACATATGCATTAATATTCTTTAGTTCTATGTAGGTATCTAAGCCTTTCTTGAAACTCTCTACTGTTTCCGCTGTGACCAGCTCCTCAGGTGGCTATTCCACAGATTCACAGTTCTTACAGTGAAGAACGCTCTTCTCCTCTAGAGATTGAATCCTTTTTTTATCTAGCCGAAGGGATTGTCCCCTTGTCTTTTGAGGGGTCTTTACATGAAATAATTTTCCCCCATACTTGTTGTTGGGACCATTTATATATTTATATAAATGAATCGTGTCCCCCCGGAGCTGTATTTTCTCAGGACTAAATAGGTTGAATTCTACTAACCTCTCCTCATAACTAAGATGCTCCATTCCCTTTATAAGTTTGGTTGCTCGTCTTTGTACTCTCTCTAGATGCTTATCCCCTTATAGTTTGTGCTCTCTTTGCACTTTCTCTAATGCTCTTCCTATAGTTTGGTGGCTCGTCTTTGCACGCTCTCCAACTCCATTACATCTCTTCTATAAACTGGGGCCCAGAACTGAACAGCATATTCTAAGTGAGATCGCACCAATTCTTTATACAGCGGTAGAATTACATCCTGGTCCCGCGAGGCCTCTTTTAATACATGCCAATATGTTACTTGCCTTAGAGGCAGCTGATTGGCACTGCATGCTGTTCTGTAGTCTATGATCTACAAGAACAACCCTCAAAAAAAGTTGTTTTTTTTTCTAAGCACAACCTACAAAGGTCTTGTTTGGGAAAAAAACAGGCAAAACTGTTTAAACAACAACAAAAAAATTTTTTACAAAAAAATCCCCAAGTGCTTATAATAAGAAATAAAGAAAACAATTTCTTAAATTTTGCTCCGGGTTTTTAAGGTGTAAAAAAACCACTCCAGTCATGAAAGGGATAAGAATAGAAGACTCACAAACAAGACAAACATCATAACACTCCTTCTAGCAGATGGTCAGGACTAACCACAGCGTCTTCACAAACGACATGGTCACCAGTTCCCCAGATGTTCTCTGTTTCCCAACTCCCTTCTAAGTATAACTATGATATCCAAGACAAAAATAAACTGGTGCCGCTTGTGTTCCATAGGAAGCTCGAAAGCCAAAGTTGTCCAACATAAAAGACAATGTAATGATAGGGACATTACCTCCAGGAAGAAAGCAATTCATTTCATTACATGTGTTGATGGATCTTCCTTCCTGGAAGCTTTATTCCTATATATGTGTGTGGTATAGGTTTACAGTACGTAAAAAAAATTTTTTTAAAAAATCACATCAGTCTTTAATTTTAAGACTTGTCTCAAAACATTTACACCATAAAAGTGGTTGTCAACAAAAAAAAATCCATGAAATTGGGGCCAATGCGGGGAACAAAAAAATAAAAATTTGATACTTACCTATCTGTCCACCGATGCTGCTGCTCTGGAGCTTCCCAACCATCCGCTTCTCTTCACTTCTGGGTTCCATCCCAACAGAGAGGTTGTAAGGAGCCGGGGTAGTGGATCCACTGGGCCGCCACAAGCGGTGGTACAGGCCACACCAGGGAGCGGAGTCTAAGTGGGTCCCGATTTTCACTTGAGCCCGCCGCAAAGCAGGATGGACTTGCCGCGGCGGCCCTCCATCAGGTCACTACCCCTGATGTGACTTGCTTGCGGAGGCGGCTGAGGTGCAATGATGTACAGAATAAGGAGACGGAGTCGGAGTCAGACCAGAGGGTCGGGGCAGGTAGCGAAGGTTCGAGGTCGGTGGACGAGAGCAGACGGGACTGGAACACAGGAACGGCAGACCGGAGTGGAATAAGGCTTCATCGCATAGGTAAAGGGCACTATGGATTCAGCGAGCATGTTCAGGGGGAGGAGACCTTATATAGGGTCAGCGGAAAACCCCTCCGGCCGCAGACAGATCGGGGAACAGGGGGAGGATGAAAAGTAAGTGCGCCAGGGAAGGGCGGAGGGCGGGGCGGCCCGGGCCAGCTGGCGCAATCACTCCACTACAAGAAAAAGGGTGAGCTCACACTACATTCACTAGTGGAGAGAGAACCTCTCAAGCCTGTCTGGACAAGAATCCAGAAGTGAAGAGGAAGGGATTGTCAGGAAGCTCCAGTGCGGCTGCAGGGGTGGACAGGAAAGTAAGTATCAGGTTTTTTTTTTCCTTTTGTTACCCGCCCAATTTCATGTATTTTTTAGCACACAATCTTTTTTAATTTTTAAAATAATGAATTTTTTCTAGTTCAATAGCATGGGACTATTCAGAACTAAGGTAGTCTAGATTTGTGCTCAGAGCCAGTGTCGCTTTGATTAGGGCAATATTGAGTAGCAGTATTTTCAAGTCCAATATTATTTCCGGCAATCCACTTCTCCACTTCTGGGTTCCATCCCAACAGAGAGGTGAAGCTCACACTACATTCACCAGTGGACAGAGATCCTCTCCAGCGTGTCTGGACAAGAATCCGGAAGTGAAGAGGAGGGGATTGTCAGAGCGGCAGCAGGGGCGGACAGGAAGGTAAGTATCAGGGTTTTTTTTCCTTTTGTTGCCAACCCAGGCCCAATTTCATGCATTTTTTGTAGTGCACAATCCCATTAATGTTTAAAGTAATGTATATTTGCTAGTTCAATAGCATGGGACTATTCAGTACTAAGGTGGTCTAAATTTCTGCTCAGAGCCAGTGTCACTTTGATTAGGGCACTAATGAGTATCAGTGTTTTCAAGTCCAATATTATTTTATTGTATTTGATGGTCAAAAGGGTTGTCCAACTCCAGCCAAAAAATTTAAATGGCAGCTTGTATGTGGCCAGAGTGCTAGCAATGAAACACCCTCCTCGGGATTCCTACTCAATGGAGGCAACCTCCTTGTTTCGCGTAATTTGGTAAGATAAGCTGATTTGGGATTTTCATCTACTACCCCAACATACAACTATCAGCCATAACAAGTGATTAACATTGAATGTTTGGTGACAATTTTGCCGGTCAAGGGATGGGCTCTATTAGGCTGCAAGTGAACAGTCAATTCTTGAAGATTAAGGCTTAGAACCAGTAAAAATGGGCAAGAGAAGCTTCGGAGGGGCTGTAATAAAGTCCAAATCATGGGTAGGTGACTGGGTCAAAGTGTCTCCAAAATTGCAGGTCTCATAGGGTGTTTCCAGCATGCAGTGGTTAGTATCAACCAAGAGCACTCCGATGTAGACAACTGCTGAACCAGATATAAGATCATGGGCATCATTGATGCAGGTAAGGGTAACCTTTGTGGTCCGCCCCAGAGCTGTAACACAAATGGCTTTAGACGTTTCTCCTGGATTTGATAGAAAGATGTGAGAATACACAGTACATTGCAGCTTGCTGTGTAAGGGGTCGTGTAGCTTCAGAACAGTCAAAGTGCCAGTGCTCACCCTTGTCCATAGAAAGGCCCTAGTAGGCATTGGAACTGGAGCATGGAGCAGCAGAAGAAGGTGACCAAGTCTGATGGGTCATCTTTTCTTTAACATCATGTGGATGCCTGGGTTTGTGTGTCACTTACCTAGGGAAGGGATAGCACCAGGATGGACCATGGGAAGTAGACAAGATGGCGGAGGTAGTGTGATGGGCAATGTTCTGCTGAGGGATCTTGCCATCATGTGGACATTGGCGTGAGTCACTTACCTAGGGAAGAAATAGCACCAGGATGGACTATGGGAACAAGACAGGATGGTGGAGGTAGCTTGATGGGCAGTGTATGCTGAGGGGTCTTGCCATCATGTGGACATCTGAGTGTGTCACTTACCTAGGGAAGAGATGGTGCCATGATGGACTATGATAAGAAAACAAGATAATGGAGGCAGTTTGATAAGCAATGTTCTGCTGTGGGGTCTTGCCATAAAGTGGACAGTTGGGTGTGTCACTTACCTAGCGAAAAGATGGTGCCACGATGGACTATGGGATGACGAAGGCAGCTTGATAAGCAATGATCTGATGGGCGGTCCTGGCATCATGTGTAAGGCTGAGTGCTTCACTTACCTGGGTAAGAGGTGGCACCAGGATGCATCACGGGAAGAAGACAAGATGGTAGAGGCAGTGGGAAGGAGAGTGTTTTGCTTGGGGACCTGGCATCATGTGGAAGACCGGTTGCTTCACTTATCTGGGCAAAAGTTAGCACCAAGATGCACTATGGGAAGAAGACTAGTCGGCAGAGGTAGTGTGATGGGGAGATTTTCTGCTCAGGGGTCCTGGCATCATGTGGACAGACGGGTGCATGTACATCTATTACTCGATCAAGAGATAGTACTAGGATGCACTACTGGAACAAGACAAGATGGGGGAGGCAGTGTGATGTGCAATGGTCTGCTGGTGGGTCCTGGCATCATGTGAATGGCCTGATGCATGTGTATCACTTACCTGGAGAAGAGATGGTGCCAGGATGCACTATGGGAAAAAGACAAGAGGGGGGCGGGAGGCAATGGGGGGATGGAATTTTCCCATGTTTACCCTTCTGGGGGTGGTTCCTTTGGAAAATCAGGGGGGTGGATGTTGCTGGGGGGGGAGTGGCATGTGTATCACTTACCTGCAGAAGAGATGGTGCCAGGATTTATTATAGGAAGAAGACAAGATGGCGGAGGCAGTGTGATGGGTCATGTTCTGCTGGGTGGTCCTGGCATCATTTGGACAGTCAGGTGCATCACTTACCTGGGTAAAAGATGAATCAGGATGGGTGCATGTGTATCACTTACCTGCAGAAGAGATGGTGCCAGGATCTATTTTGGGAATAAGACAAGATGGCAGAGGCAGTGTGATGGGTCATGTTCTGCTGGGTGGTCCTGGCATCATTTGGATTGCTGGATGTGTCACTTACCTGCAGAAGAGATGGTGCCAGGATGTATTATGGGAAGAAGACAAGATGGGGGAGGCAGTGTGATGGGCAATGTTCTGCTGGTGGGTCCTGACATCATGTGGATGGCTAGGTGCATGTGTATCATTTACCTGGAGAAGAGGAGGTGCCAAGATGCACTATGGGAAAAAGACAAGATGGTGGGGGCAGTGTGATGGGTCATGTTCTGCTGGGTGGTCCTGGCATCATTTGGACGGTCAGGTGCGTCACTTACCTGGGGAAGAGATGACATCAGGATGGGAAGAAGACAAGATGGTGGGGGCATTGTGATGCTATGGGCAATGTTCTTCTAACACACCTTATGTCCTGGCATCATGTGAAAGTTACTGTGACACGTACCACCTACCCAAGCACTGAACAGACATTGAGATCCCCTAATGTTAGTGGCCCCTTTGAGCAGAATAATACCCCCAGGGCCACACTACGAAAAAAATTCAGGAATGAGGAACATGGCAAAGAGTTTAGGGTGTTGACTTGGCCTCCAAATATCCCAGATCTCAATCCAATCGAGCATCTTTGGGAAGGGCTTTAAAAACAAATCTGATCCAGGGAGACCACACACCAAAACTTACAGGACTTAAAGGATCCACTGCTACCATCCTGGTGTCAGGGACCATGGCGCACGTTCAGAGCTCTTGTGGAGTCCAGGCCTTCAGAAGTCAGAACTGGTTTGGTGACCTGACGGAGAGCTATGCGGTTTTAATGTTTTGGATGATCATCGTCCAACATTCAATACATATGTCCTAAAGTGTTAAATTCGAAGCAGTCGCAGCGTTCATCTGCATTAATAGAACATGCATAAATTTTACACCCACTGGGGAAAGAGTAATCTTCCAGGTGCTCTTTATCTTTGCATTTTTCTGTTTTGTTTTATCTTCTGTTAGATTTTTCTATTCCTCCAGGGCCATTACCCAACACATACTGCAAACACATGGAGACAAAGAAAAAGAATATTTTTACTTTTTGACCTGCATATTTACCTAAAATTAATATTATATATATATTATATAAGGAGAAAATCTCAGGAGAAAATGGAGAAATGGAAAAAATATCAACTATTTCCAGTTTAGGAGAAAATCAGGAGAAAATAGAGAAAAGTAGAAAATGGAGAAAAAGAGAAAATATCAATTATTTCCAGTTTAGGAAAAAAATAGCAGAAAATAGAGAAAAGGAGAAAATGGAGAAAAGGAGAAAATATAAATTATTTCCAGTTTAGGAGAAAATCAGGAGAAAATACAGAAAAGTAGAAAATGGAGAAAAAGAGAAAATATCAATTATTTCCAGTTTAGGAGAAAAATAGAAGAAAATAGAGAAAAGGAGAAAATGGAGAAAAGGAGAAAATGTCAATTATTTCCAGTTTAGGAGAAAATCAGGAGAAAATCAGGAGAAAAGGAGAAAATGGAGAAAAGGAGAAAATGTCAATTATTTACAGTTTAGGAGAAAATTAGAAGAAAATAGAGAAAAGGAGAAAATGGAGAAAAGGAGAAAATGTCAATTATTTCCAGTTTAGGAGAAAATCAGGAGAAAATGAGGAGAAAATGGACAAAAGGAGAAAATTCAATATTTCCAATTAGGAGAAAATTTTTAGGAGAAAATAAGAAAAGGGAAGAAAATGAGAAATGTAAATTTTTTTTCCCGTTTAGGAAAAAAATTAGAAGAAAAAGAGAAAAGGAGAAAATGGAAAAAAGGGAGAAAAATTTCAATTTTTTTCCAGTTTAAGAAAATCGGGAGAAATGGAAAAAGGGACAAAAGGAGAAAATGTCAATTGTTTCCAGTTTACTTCTAAACAGGATTTTCTCAGCACAATAATAAGCTTTTAAAATAGGGAAGGATAAATGAAGAATATTACCAAATACATTGCTGTTCTGATTTTGCTTTGTTCAGGAGATACAGAAGATTTTATCTACTGCTCCTATACACAAGTTTATCTTGGTTACCACCCACCTCTCCTTGTTCTTTCTCTTATCTGATTGCTCCAAGCTGCTGTTCTGACCATGCTGAATCACTCCTTGCTGAGTCTCATCTCTAGCACAGGAGCTTGTTTACCTAAGTTGATGACAAGTTTTAAGCCCTGAAGCTCTGTAGACTTGTTCTTTACAGATTATACACCTACTGCACTCATGTCAATGTAACAGCAATAGCAGAGCTGATATGTCAATCACTACTGTGGAGACACCCACAGCCTGACCAGGAAGTGTGAGTCTATAAATATAGAACCAGCCACCGCCTGACCAGGAAGTGGGAACCAGAAGCTGTAGAACCACCCACAGCCTGAACAGGAGGTGGGAGCCTGAAGCTGTAGAACCGCCTACAATCTGAACAGGAAGTGGAAGAATGTAGCTGTAGAACCACCCACAGCCTGACCAGGAAGTGGGAGCCTGACGCTGAAGAACCACAACAGTCTGAAAAGGAAGTGGAAGCCGGAAGCTGTAGAACCATCCACAGCCTGGACAGGAAGTGGGAGGCTAAAGCTGTAGAACCACAACAGTCTGAACAGGAAGTGGGAGCCTGAAGCTAGAGAACCGCCCACAGCCTGAACAGGAAATGGGAGGCTGAAGCTGTAGAACCATCGACAGCCTGGACAGGAAGTGGGATCATGAAGCTGTAGAACCACCCACAGCCTGAACAGAAAGTGTAAGCCTGAAGCTGGCTGTGAAGAGCAGGCTCTTTGAGACAACCAGATAGGAAAACCCTCTTCAACCCTTAAAATCCAGTAAAAAAAAAAACTAAACTTAAGTCGAAGCTGAGAGTTAGATTTAGTGTTATCGTCAATTTATTGCCAACTTTTACCAAAATATGTCTCTAGGTGAAACTGAATCAGATTGCTTATATTTGGGATGAATTTTACAATGACCCAAATCAGAAGCGTAACACTATTCTAGAGCCCCATAGATTGGTGCCAGTTCCATTCCACTGGAACAGGAAGTGGGAACACTGCACTTTTGTTCTAGCGATGGGATCCCAGTGACCCGACCTTTATGACCTTACCTGAGGACAGCTGATAAATGTTGGTTGTAAGAAGACCCCTTTCCACCACTTTTAATATACAAAAATTACCAACAGTCTGGTTCCACGACACATGGTAATGGTACTGGAAGGTCCAGTCCTACATGTCCTGCACTGCTCTTACATGTATTAGTGAGGTGCATGCATGATTGGGTTTTATTGGGGCCTCTCTACAATACAGTGGGGTACATACATGTCCTGTACTGCTTTTACATGTTTTTAGTGAGGTGATGCAGTGATTGGGTTTCTATAGCGCCTCTCTACAGTAAGTGCGGGACTAATGTCCCGTACTGCTCTTACATGTATTAGTGAGGTGCATGCAGTGATTGGGTGATCTTAGCGCCTCTCTACAGTACAGTGCGGTACTTTCATGTCCTTAAATGCTCTTACATGTATAAATGAGGTGCATGCAGTGATTGGTTCTTTTAGCCACCCCCTACAGTACAGTGCGGTACTCATTCCCGTACTGCTCTTTCCGTAAACCC
>JAODAL010067414.1:0-17302 GCA_025379985.1 Phyllomedusa bahiana | reverse complement strand
ATCTTTGACAGCCAAAACGACCTATAAAAAATTTTTGATAAAAAGGGCCCACTTGTATCTTGTTGGTGGGCTTTTTAGCCTAGCCCCACCCCAAGAAGCCCCTTGGTGTTTTTTGGGATGAAGTACTGTAACCATTGACTATTAGAAAAAAAACAGACATAATTGCACTTACTCTTGTATTCGAGATTTGCATTGCTCATGTCACCCGTACGACATTGAGTGCTTGCACGAACAGTGAGCTTTATTTTTTTGTAATGAAAGCAGATTCCACAATTTTCGTCATCGCCACATGTTTTCCTTATCGTTGTATGGTTCTTACCATCTGTAAGAAGGAAAAGTTAGTCAATTTCCCAACAATACGGTGCCTATGTTATTTTACATATGGCTTCCATCTCTGAATGTAGTTGGCCATAACAAGTTTTCCCACCTAAAGGAATGGAGAAGTCTGCAATTGTTGTTCAAGACAGAATCTAAAAAAAAAATGGCAAGGAACTTTTGACCTTTTTAAAGGTTTTGTTTTGGTCTCATATGTACAGTGTAAACAGGGGTGAGGAGGACGGTTTAAATCTAAATTTAATTGCCCCCCAAAATTTTTTGGGGTTTATTCAGGGTTTAAAAACACCTGTTGGAATTTTTCCTTAACTTTTTTTAGAGATCGCCAAGGAGACTTTTAAGTCCTCTTTATCTCTTTTTGAATGTTATGAACTCTTGAATTAAGTAGGGGCCCATTCCCTAAGCATCCTCTTAAGCTCCCAATGGAAATATGGATAATTGTAATTTTTTCTTGGCCATGATGTACAAATTAACGAGAGGGGAAACTTTTTTAAACCCCCAATAAACTTTTTTTCCCAAATTTTTGGGATTCGGGGTCAAAATTTTTGGGTTTAATTAGCTTCTTGTTGGTAAAATTTTAAAAAATTAAAATTAAAAAGGGATATTCTTTTAATAAAATGGTATTAATATTTAAAAAAATTAAAATGTTTATTTATAAAAATTTCAAAAACCAAAATATTTAATTTGTGGAGAACACTTTTTTTTATAATTGGGAGTTTTTTTCCATCCTATTGGGGTTTTTCCCTTTCAGTTTGCTGATTGGACTAGTGGTTGGATTATGGGAACTTTGTTTTTGTCTCTTTAATTGAGAGTGATGCGTTGGTTCCCCTCCATATTTTTTCTAATTTGCATTTGGGGACTCATCCCTTCTTTTAATTAGAGAGGGGAAGTTGTTGCTATGCTATCTTTAGTGCTCTTACATGATCCCTGAATAGTTCTTTGGGCACTTGCCGGCACCAAAACGCAAACTTGAGTGCGCTGGTGGGCGTTGAGCATGGCCGCCTAGGTTCTGGGGTTTTTGCTATAACGCAAAACCTACCTCTCAGTATAAGTTTTGGGGCATGGGGCAGTTGGGAATAGGGGAAGCTGTGTTGTGGGTTCTTCGTTTGTTACTCAAAGTCCCCTTTTGTAATTTTTATTGTTTTTCCGCCCCCGGTTTCCCTTTGAAATGATTTTATGTTTTATGTTTTTCTTCGTAGTTATTGTAATGATTGTTTGTCTTTGTTTTAAAAAATTTAGACGATCGAGGTCTGTATACTAGAGATGCACTTTTTAAAAAAATGGTGATTTTTATGTATATTATACTTAATTGATAATATTGACTTGTTTATACACTGTGTATTTATACCTTAGCTTTTCACTTGTAACACTGCTTGACAAAGGCCCCGTGAGGGGGTTAAAACATCGCTTGTTGGCATGGAGGAATAAATCACCATCAATATATTACTTTTTATGAGAGCCACTAGATTCTAGAACAGGAGTAACAAGATAGTAGAGCTGGAAACTGTCAGGTCTTGTTATTGGTTTATATGATTCCTAAGGTACCTTAAAGGGGTTGTCTCACTACAGGGATCGCTGCCTTTTATGTTAAAGATCTTGCAAAAACAAGTCACTTTGCAATATGTGTCCATTAACAGTGTCCTACCTTTCCTGATATCCCTTTTGTATGGGCTGCATCAGCTCCTCAGGTTGCTATAGTTACAGACCTGTTCAATCTCTCCTGATAGGCTGCAGCACTGGTTGCTATAGCTACAGACCTGTTCCAACTCTCATGATAGACTGCCAGCAAGGGTTGCTATAGCTACAGACCTGTTCAGTCTCTCATGATAAGCTGCCAGTGCTGGTTGCTATTGCTACAGACCTGGCTTCTACTGCAGCCTAGTAGAAGCCATTAAACACACCCCTGAATTAAAAATGAAACCAAGAAAATAGGACTGAGGTGAGAGGAATCAATGTAGTGAGACAACCCCTTTAAAACCTGAAAGGTAATAAAGAGAAATCTAATTCTTCACTTAATCACCTCCTGTTTTTTGATCCTACTCTATCTTAAATTGCAATGAAAACGGAAAGAGTTCTACAAGTCTTTAAGGTGATATTTCTATTTTATCTTCCTTCTTTATAGAAAGATGTTTCAGGTTGTAAGGCAACTGGCTGTGGAAGGAGCTCTCCCCCAACTGGGTCATCTGGCCCACGTTTGGCAAGACAAAGCAACTGATAGGGGCCAGATATAGGGGACATGACTCTGTAAGTCAGTAAGGTGGCCGACCATGTGCATTCCACATTTCAGTTAAGTCTGTAGGAAATTATTAAATGGAATCTGTCACATAGGTGATGCCCCCCTTGCTGAGGACAGCACAAGCTAGTGACAGACCTGCTGTTTCCAGTGCAGTGTCCCTCATTCTGTAAGATGCTGTAGTTTTCGAGTATTTAGTACTCAAGTCTGCAGCCAAAAAAAGAGTCATTCAAAGAGTACGTTTAATTCATAACCCACCCACCTGAGGCTAGCCTCGCCCGCTTCAACTGATAAACTTATTACTTTAAATAGGTAGACACATGTGAATAACTGCCAGGTGGGCAGGGCTAGCCTTTGGTGGGCAGCGCTAACACCTAATCATGAATAAGAAGAGGCATGGGCCGCACATCCTCACACTATACGTTGATCTAATGCTTCTCAGCAAAACTTTACAAAAATGAACAGGAGGTTCTTAGTATACTTTTTGATCAAACGTATGAGCCCACTTCATGGCGACCTCTTTAAAGTGGCTCCCTACGCTAATGAACGGCCACCACCGCAGCAAAACCCGCACAAGCAAGGGGCACACCCCAGTGGTCCGCAGCAACACTGCTGCCAGGCTTGGCCCCCAGGCTCTGGGCTGCACCACCCCACAAGCACCGCACCACAGCAGCAATGGCCGCGACAGAGCACCAACACCAAAAAAAGAAAAGGTTGACACAGCTCACCTTTCCAGGGCTCCTTGCAAGCAGACTGAAAAGAGCAGGGCATTAACCCCAAATCCTGAATAAGATTGGAGCATTAAATGCTCTGAAACTCCAGCATCTTACAGAATAAGGGACACAGCACCGGAAACGGCAGGTCTGACACTGGCTTGTGCTTCCCTCAGCAAGGGGGGCATAACCTATGTTACAGGTTCCCTTTAAGCATCCAATTGTGCCTTCTTGACTTTCTGCATAACTCTCATAGACTGCAATAGTGATTGACACATATATATGCCTGGTCTCCCCTCTGCTTCATCTACTTCAAATGTGTGTCTTTTTTGGCTTGGCAAGCAGGGATTAGGGACCCCTGACAGTTTGATAAGTGTGACCGTCAATCTTTGACTCTCCCTTTCAGTAGGATACTAACACAATGTAAGATGCTCTATATTCTGCTTACATTGATAAGAAAACCAATTATTTTTTTTGTACATCTCTACCTCTTCTAACTATCCACACATTTTTACCATTAAAAATAAGTAAATCTGAGATGCGATTGGAATTACTTTAATTCTCTCTTTACCATAAGTACATACCTAGGTTACAGTATTCGGAAACGGTCATGCATCGCGAATCAGGACATTCAATGGTTTCGTTCCCGTAACATTTCGTGTCACCAATAACCCAACATTTGCTGCATGTTGTAGACTGGGCTAAAATAGGAGAAAATATAATGTAAAATAGTTATTCAGAGAAGATGTGGAAGAGGAAGGGGACGCAGCTGCAGTTTCTCTTGTTATCAGTGTCTGCACTATAGCATGCTGTGATAGCGGAGAAATAGTAGCAAGGGGAATGATGACTCAAACACAACACTACAGGAGAAGCCCAACGACAGAAGAATCAGGGTAACAATGTGCAGGTACAGAGAATATGAAAAAGACTTAAAGGGGTTGTCTCGCTACAATGATTGGGTTTTAATTTAAAGATCTTTAAAAAACAAGCAGCTTTGCAATATATGTTCATTACAAATGTCCTACTGATTTTGAGCTAGCCCTGTTAGTATTACTACATCAGCTTCTCAAATCTCTATAGTAGCAGACCTGTTGATCCTTATCTTACTGGCTGTCAGGTCTGAATGACTCATCACCTTTGAAGACAGGTCGGAGCAGAGAGCCCCTCCCGCACAGAATGCTTCTGGAGGGGGAGGAGGACTCTGGCGTCTGTGTCCTTACTGCCTGGATTAACCCTGTGTGTCCCTGCTTCCTCCTGCTCTCTACACAGATAGATGTGACAGCAGTGACCCTGTCTGTTACTATAATCATGATATGTCTTTGGAACTGTGACTATACTAATACTATAGAGATCAGGGGGCATGTGAATACTTTATGTTCTCCTGTATTAGGGACACATCCTGAGTATAGTAACACTGCCCTTGTTGTTGCTGGAGATGTGGAGACTTGTAAGCTAAGCAGGGGATATAGGAACACATGCATCCCCTCTGCTCTATTAGCACACCACTTCACCTTCCTCTCTACACTCATAGATCAGCCCTCTCCTGCAACAGACCTAGGCAGGCACACACAGGGTGAACTCTGAGAGCAAACCCCCCCCTCCCCCCTCTGTATAGAAGTTACGTAGCTGCCTGTGTGCTGATGGGAGGGGGGGAGAGGGAGCAGAACAGACAGACCAAGAAGCACGCCCCTCAGTTCAACTTACCAGGGACACTGACAGGCTGAAAGCTCGTAATGAGACAACTCCTTTAAATTATTTTGGCAGTACTTAGTCTAATACACATCTACAGATCTCTGGGGAGGGATAGGAAGGCTTTTAACCTAAGGAATATCCATGATGCAGCTTGTTTATGACTATGCATGCTCCTTCTTTGGCTTGTACCCACCTGAAGCAATTGGGGCCACAAAGATGAACAGAAAGCAGATGTAGAAAGACTTCATTGTGCTGAAGGTCTGTCTGGCAATGTTCTCTTGCAGGAGCTGTGCACATCCTTTGTGCATTCTCTATTAGAGCTTTATTTTGTATAGGTGGTATCAGGCCACTTCCCGAATGATAAGCCAACCATACTACATCAAAAGGAGCAAACTAATTACTTGTAAGTAATTATGTCAACAAAGAACAGACCCGAACCTGCCCCACCTGAAGATACTTTACAGATAATAAATCTTGTTATAGCCAGTTTATTGTTATAGCTCTTAGATCCCAGGAACTCGTTTGCTGAATTAAGTTTTATTTATTCATTGTTGAAACTATCTCTTCAGTGCATCTTTGTCAAAAGGCAGGTGTTGGATAAATTTGGTCACTGCGAGAGATGACAATAACATGTTAAGGAACGGGGTTTAAGGAGCCTCCAGGAATTCACTAGAACCCGCCATAAGACAGGATGGACTTGGCAACTAGTGTTGAGTGATTATTATCGACAAAGTTGAAATCGGTACGGTATTTACGTTGATCGGATTTTTTGGATCAAGCGATAATTTAGGTTAAAATCTGTGAATAATCTATTAATATTGAGCAATTTTCAGCACTTACTGACAATTTGGCAGACAGCAAATCAGCTTACAAAATAGAGCAGGGTGAGATGTGTGTGCGACGTCATGACAGGGATGTGTATGGTTGCGATTGGCTGGAAAAATCACATGACCTCGTTTTACATAAAAACAGCCCTTCCTGTTCATGGTCAGTGTGTGTCAGCGTCTCATAGCAGTAGGACATATCGCTTGCCAAACAGCTCAGCAAACGCTCAGTGAAATTATTTATTTCTTCACAGAGAAGCTCTACTGTTAGCGGGTGATCCTTACAACTTAGTTAGATCAGAGATTTGAAGATTTATGTAGTTAGGTAGAGAATTTTAAAGGACCCATCTACCGCTGTAAAGTCACGGTGGGGAGGTGGGGGGTGGGGGTCCCGCGGGCGAACCAGACAAGCTCTTTAAAAAATTTACGGGATAAAGTTCACCAAGACTAGTGTAGACATTGCACTGCAATAGCTTTATTATTAACAGTTTTCTATTGAAATATTTCCGGGATATTGGGCAGCCTGAACATATTAGGATACACTTCTTTTCTAGTAACTGCAGGTCTCTTTGATAGATGCAAAACTCCACTTTTATTATCAGTATACATTTCAGATAGGTGTTTTCTTTTTCAATTTTGCCCATTCCAGCTTTGTTGATATAGCCACCTTGCAGTTAAATTAAAATCCAGCAATTTTTTAGTCAGCACAGGTTGATAGGTGCCAAAAATTTCTTTCATTATCCGAATACATTTCAGATACGTGGTTTTTTTCACTTTGGCGCAGTACAGCTTTGTTGATAAAAGCTACTTTGCAGTTAAATATGGGAAAACAGCAATTTTGTAGTCACCACAGGTGAATTGAAAGGTGCCAAAATTACCTTTTATTATCCGAATACATTACAGATACGTGTTTTTTCACTTTGGCGCACTACAGCTTTGTTCATTGAGGCACCTTGCACTTAAAATAGAATACATAAATTTTGCAGTCACCATATGTGAATTGAAAGGTGCCAATAAATCGCTTTTATTATCCGAATACATTTCAGATACGTGTTTTTTAACTTTGGCGCACTACAGCTTTGTTCATTGAGGCACTTTGCAGTTAAATTTGAATCCAGCAATTTTGTAGTCACCACAGGTGTACTGATAGGTGCCAAAAATACCTTTTAATATCCGTATACATTTCAGACCAGGTGTTTTTTTCACTTTTGGTCAGTCAAGCTTTGTTGATAGAGCTACTTTGCAGTTAAATTTGAATACAGCAATTTGTAGTCACCACAGGTTGAATTGATAGGTGCCAAAAATTTCCGTTTATTTCCGTGTACATTTCAACAGGTGTTTTTTTTCACTTTTGTAGTCAACTTTGTTTGATTTTTCTGTGAGGTTAAGTAGTGTCAAAAAAGGGTCCGGGCTTGACAAAAAATTGCACAATTTGAGGCTTTAAAATTTCTGGGGCTGGAGTCACTATGGGGTCGCATCATCTGACCTCGGGGAGTCGTCCCTAATCGCTGAAGAAGGATTTGTAGGAAAAATTAAAACCCTGGAATTGATTGGCTGAATCACTCTCAGAAGCCAGGAGGGCAAATGTTTCTCAACTAAGAAGTGTTTTGGGATGATTAGGACATTTGTATTACTTATGGGGTGTGCGGACGAATTAACACATCTACACGTGTAAAAAATACCTTTAAAAACTGCAGGGATGGGTGTATGTTGTATGTTATCACTAGAGATGGGCGAATTTCTCAAAAATTCGATTCGGTCACTTCGACGAATTTTCCGACAAAATTCGTTTCGTTCCGAATTACTTTGGCACGAATCGCGTTAAAAAGCAGCTATTTCCTGAGCCTGCAGGGTGCTGTAGAACGTTGTGCCATGCTTAAATTGCAAGGGAGTTGGTTTGGTCTTCATACAATGTTGTGTTTTTGTTTTACACGCAAATGACAGCCGCCGCGCATAGAATCGCTTCACTATAAAATGCCCTGGGCACTTAGGGGGGCAAAACTGACCCAAAAAACTGAAGCAGGAACGTAGCCTGATAAAGTCATGGCAGCAAAAGCTCGAAAAAAAAAAAAAGAGAGCTCAGGTGGCAACATTAGTGACAGAGTGTGGAGGTGACGGCGGCAGCCACAGCAGCATGAGGTCAGACGTGGCACAAGGGACATTCTGGAAAGTGGCAAAACAGTCCCAAAGGCCCCGCAGAGTGGCACAATGACACAGTGTGGAGGTCACGGTGGCAGCAGCATGAGGTCAGGCAGTGGCACAATGACAAATTCTGGAGCGGGCAAAAAAGGAGTAGGCCAAAGAGTGGTACAATGACACAGTGTGGGGGGCACGGCAGGAGCAAAAAGCAGCAGCATAAGGTTCAGACAGTGGCACAATGAAAAGTGTGGAGGCACGGCAGCAGCCACATCAGCAGCATGAGGTCGACAGTGGCACAATGACAAATTCTGGAGGTGGCAAAAACAGGAGTAGGCCACAGTGTGGAGGGCACGGCAGCAGCCACGGCAGCAGCATGAGGTCAGACAGTGGCACAATGACACAGTGTGGAGGGCACGACAGGAGTAACAGCAGCAGCATAGGGGCAGAGAGTGGCACAATGACATTCTGCAGGTGGAAAAATAGTATTAGGCCACAGAGCGGCAAAAATGACTGAGAGCGGAGGTTACGGCGGCGCAGGCATGAGGTCAGGCAGTGGCACAAATGACAGAGAGTGGAGGGTGATGACAGGAGCACCAGCATGAGGTCAGAGAGTGGCACAATGACATTCTGGAGGTGGCAAAACAGTACCAGGCCGCAGAGTGCACAATGACACAGTGTGGATGTCACGGCAACAGCAACAGCAGCAGCAGCATGAGCACATAGAGTGGCACAATGACAGAGTGTTGAGGTGGGTGGCAATACCAGTCTCTGGTAAAGACGGTGGTAGGCAGATGGAGAAACTATCAGCAGATGTGTGGCATCAGGCGGGTGGCGGCATCAGAATAGTGGCTGAGGCAGGTAGTTTGAACCCAGATGACGCCTAAGGCATTGGTGTGGGGAAATCCGGGGCCGATCCACGCCTGATTCATCTTGACAAAGGTCAGTCGTTCAACATTTCCCGTGGGACAAGCGGGTTCTCCTTGGGGTAACGATGGCCACCCGCCCGCACTGGAACACCCGCTCTGATGCCACACTACTGGCCCGGGCAGGACAGCTTCTCCACTGCAAACTCGGCAAGTTGCGGCCACACATCCAGTTTGGCGGGCCCAGGAGTCCCGCGGATCTTCTAACTGGGGTGGCAGAGTGCTGTCCAAGCAGGCCACAACCTGTTGGTTCAGGGAATGCTCCATGTCCTGCTGCTGCTCCCTGCTGGTAAACTGCCCTCCTCACTAGGGCGGGTGAAGGAAGCTGCTCATTAGTGACTCCAGAATTAGGTTACTGCTGATGGAGCTGGTACTGCTCTACCCCCCACCTTCCCCCAGCAGCCGCAGCATTTAGACGTGAGGCGCTGAGGAACCCCCCCGTCAGACCTGTCAGAGGAGGGACGATGCCGCACATAGGCAGCGGCCAACTGATTACGGAGGATTTCCCTATAGGATTTGAGTTTGTCTTCCCTCTCAATAGCTGGGAAAAAGGCTCCCATTTTGGACCGGTAGCGAGGGTCCAGTAGGGTGGAGAGCCAGAATTTCATCCCTTTGCCGGATGCTGACTATTCGGCTGTCACTAGCCAGGCAAATAAGCAGCTGGGGACATCTGCACAATTTGACTCCGAGGGGCTCCCTGCCTCTCCATTTCCACTGTATACTGCCCACGGTGCTTGGGAGTCATCTGCCTCGTTTTCCCTCTTTCTCCATCCACCTCCCCCAGCTGCCCCTGCTCCTCCTCTCTTGTCACCTGGGTAGAAAAACCACTCATTTCACCAGACAATGCTTCTGCTCCAAAGTCCTCCTCCTCCTCCAGTTCAGTCCCCAATGGACTCATGTGGCCACGAGATGTAGTCGCCACATCTCCAGTCCCCTGCCCAGACAGATTTTTCAGCATCTGTTCCAGGACTGAAGCAGTGGAATGACGTTATTCAGGCCGTAGTCCTGGCGACTGACAAATAACGTGGCTCTCAAAATGGCCTCAACAAGCGGCAGGTGTCACGCATGAGCTGCCACTGGGCTGACATCAAAGTTACACAGGGGAGTACTTCCTGTCTGCCTGATCATCAAAAATGTTAATGGCCTTTTTCCTGTTCATACAGTCGGTCCAACATGGGGCGGGCTGGAATTCCAGAGGGTGGAAACATCGCATATCAGAGCTTTTTTGGGGAGGCATTTCTGCCGCTGCAACTCGAGGGGGGTGTTCCTGGCTTTGTACGAATGGATAAAGTGCATGCACAGTTTCCGGGCCCATTTCATAATGTTATGAAGATCGGTGGAAAAACTTCAGGAACCTTTTTAAAAACCAGATTGAACACGTGCGCCATGCAGGGCGCATGGACCATCCCCCCTCGGTGCACCCGCGGACACCATGTTCCTCCCATTGTCCGTCACCATGGTTCCGATTTGCCAGTTGGCGCGGAGAAAAGCCACACATCGATTTCTTGCTGCATGACGCGGAGCAGTTCCTCCCCTGTGTGACTTCGTTCGCCGAGGCAAGCTAGGTGTAGAACTGCGTGACACCGCTGTGCCCTACACATGTGGTATGATGGAGCAGTACTTGTGGAGGCTGAGATGGTGGTGGTGGTGGAGGAGAGGGGGGGCGGACATTGGCGCAGAAGCAGCAGTTTGACAACGTGGAGGAGAAAGCGGCGTCTCCTGTCCAAGTTGTTGGTGTGCCGGGGCAGGAAGCACATTCACCCAGTGGGCCGTAAAGGACATGTACTGGCCCTGACCGTAGTTACAGCTCCAGACGTCCGCGCTGCCGTGTACCTTGGAACAAACCGATAAGCTCAAGGACTGACCCACTTTTTGTTCACATATTTATGAAGTGCTGGTACTGCCTTTTGGAAAAGAAATTACGGCTTGGAACTCTCCATCTCGGCTCGGCACAAGCCATTAGTTCTCTGAATGGTGCAGAGTCCACCATTTGGAAAGGGAGGGACTGCAGTACCAACAACTGGACAGGAGCACGGTCAGCTGCTGCACCTTAGGATGGTTGACGCATACTGTTGTCTCTTTACAATCGCCTCTTGAACGACTGCTTGGCGCCATGAGTAGCGAGGAGCAGGAGCATCTGGACCGGGAAGAGGATGTCAAAAGGAAACAGCTACTTCTGCAAGAGGTGGTGGAGCCTTGACTGGCTGAAATGGCATGCGTGCCCACTGGCCGCTGCTGCTGCTGCAGCGGCAGGATGGACCACCACATCTGAGCCACGTTTCTCCCAGGCCACCGGATGGGACGCTGCATGTGTTGACGCAGGGCCGTTGTGCCAACGGTCGCTCGCTGGCCACGCTTCACTTTCTGCCCACAGATTCTACATATTACCATATCGGCTCCTCCGGTGTTTTTAGCAAAGAACTGCCCACACCGCCGAGTAGCTGATTTTACCGCCAACGCTCCGCACTGAGTGACTACTGCCGCCCGCTGCCTCGCTGAGCCCCCGTGCCGCTCCTGTCTTGGACCAGCGAAGCAGGTTTTCTACCCCTTGGGCGCTTGGCTCCCGACCTCACACTGCTGCTACCCTGCTGACTCACGGCCACACAACCCACTTCCTGGCTGCGCCGCTGCCTGACGCGCAAGCTGACGCCCTCTTCTCCGACGATGATGAAAACCCTTGCTTCACCGGCTCCCAAGTGCGGTCGGCTACATCATCATCTATTTGTGTTTCATCGTTTACTACTGTCCTTTATCACCGGTCTTGGTAAGCGAGGCTGACCTCTCACCACATGACCTCCCTGCCATCTCCACATCTATCTTTTCGCCTACTGCAAGAAGCTGGGATATTGGGCCCCCTTTCTTCGCTGCCCAAGTAGCTGCTGAACTGCCCTCCCCAAATTGTTCATCCTCGCTATATAGTGGCGCTGAGCCCAGACCACATAGTAGATCCCTGGCTGAGGGAACTGGTTGGGACAGAGGAGGGCAGAGGACAGGTGAGGGCCGCTGACCCGCTCCCGGGCCATGCCAACTAAGTGTTGTGTCTGAGGTTCCCACCGACTCTTGGCTGGGGTTGTCAGATGTCATCTGGGAGGAAGAGGATGACCTAGTCAACCAATCAAGAACCATTGGGTTGCTGAACAACACACGGCCGCTAGATGACAGCGGCAGTTGTGGGCCCCACCGAGTGACCCTGCTGCGACGTCCCTTGCTGTGCTGGACCTGGGCCGTTTCAGAAAAAGTTTGTGCCATGCCACTCGCAGTTGCAGAGCCTGCCACCTCTCTGTCTGACATTTCTGTTTGTTCTAAAATTTTACAGACACTGTTTGATGAAGCTATCTGTATATGATAAAAAAATACACCTGTTTTTGACTCCAAATGAACCCCGTAACAAGCTTTTGGGGAAAAACCCTTGGATATAAATTGGGGCTCCCCAAATGGCCAGGAAAAAATTTACTTGTATGTGTCGTTTACAAGCACTGTGTGTTTTACTAAAATGTAAAAGCCACAAACAGGCTTAATTAACCTTCGCTTGTGAATTATGCTACAAGAAAAATGTATATATTTCGGTGTTGAAAAAGACGGTTTATTTGTGTCAGCACAGCAGCAAAACAACGCGTAATGAACCCTGGATGTAAATTGCGCAATAGAATTGAGCCACCCACCAAAACTAGTAGCTTTGTTAGCGTGTTACAATGGTTGTTTTTTTCTACGCCACACAACAAGAGTTAAATTGTAATTAACTTTTGGGTTGTGAATTGGCTACCAAAAAAAAATAATATATTGGGCGTTGAAAAAGACGGTTTTATTTTTGTCAGCACACCAGCAAAACAACGCTTAATTAACCCTGGATGTAAATTGCGCAAATAAATTGAGCCACCACAAACTAGTAGCTTTGTAGCGTGTTTTCAATGGCGTATTTTCTACGCCACACAACAAAGAGATAAAATTGTAATTAACCTTGCTTGTGAATTAGGCTACCAAAAAAAAATATATATATTTGGCGTTGAAAAAGACGGTTTATTTTTGTCAGCACAGCAGCAAAACAACGCTTAATTAACCCCTGGATGTAAATTGCGCAATAGAATTGAGCCACCACAAACTAGTAGGTTTGTAGCGTGTTACAATGGTGTATTTTCTACGCCACACAACAAGAGATAAAATTGTAATTAACCTTTGCTTGTGAATTAGGCTACCAAAAAAAATATATTATTTGGCGTTTGAAAAAGGAAAGGTTTATTTTTGTCAGCACACCAGCAAAACAACGCTTAATTAAAACCCTGGATGTAAATTGCGCAATAGAATTGAGCCACACAAACTAGTAGCTTTGTAGCGTGTTACAATGGGCGTATTTTCTACGCCACACAACAAGAGATAAAAATTGTAATTAACCTTTGCTTGTGAATTAGGCTACCAAAAAAAATATATATATTTGGCGTTGAAAAAGACGGTTTTTTTTTGTCAGAACACCAGCAAAACAACTATTAATTAACCCTGGATGTAAATTGCGCAATAGAATTGAGCAGCCCAAAATGAAAGTGGTATTTGTATTGTAAAAACGCTGTTTCTTTTTTAAAAGAATACAACAGGAAACTGGCTTAGATCCCACTTGGATATTGAATGTATTGCCAGCTGCGGTGGACGCACACTGGATTTCAGATCCAATACCCCCAAAACGCAGAAATAGAACATTCAGAGAACAGTCTCTGAGACAAGCTGAGACACCCCACAAAAATCGCTGTGGGAAAAATCAGTTTTCAGAAAGCGCTATCACCCGCAGCAGCACCTTCCCTGTCAGTACAGTGAGAGGAGTGTGAGCTCCCAGCGGCGCGGGTCGGTCTTATATAGTGCGGTGACATCACAGAATCCCGCCGGTTCTCTGATTGGCTTCATCTCTGCACAGGTCATGCAGGCTATGCCCTTCTTCCTCCCCAGAGTGCTTTTCCCCATGTAACGCCATGTGCGCGCAGCCATTTTATCAATGAAAAGCACCCTTCGTTCCCGCGAATCCCCCCAAAGTTCGATGTCGTTACGAACCGAAGGTTTCTGAAATTCTTAAACGAATTCCAAAGTCGTTTGAATCGATTTCGCCATCTTTTAGTTATCACACTTGAAAAAAAAGCAAAAATGATAATAATGTAAAACTATAAATAAAACTTCCCTAAATAAATTCTGGTAAAAAAAATGTCAAGTTACCAAAAATATACTAAATGACAGTCCCCTGTACAAAATAGCATAGTGCCACTTTGTGATCTGTGGGTTTAAGAGTCATGCTGTGGCACAGGACAGATATAGTCAATGTCCAGTGAAACTAAAATGGTGGTTGAAAGACTCCTTTTTCCGGCAAATTTTTAATCTGGGGTCATGCAAAGGTTTGGGGCTCATGCTGTGGCCCAGGGAAAGGTATGGTCAATGTCCAGTGAAACTTAAAATGGTGGTTGAAAAAACTCCTTTTTCCGGCACTTTTTAATCTGTGGGTCAGACGGGTTTTTAATGGTCATACTGTGGTACAGGAACAGGTATAGTAAATGTCAGTTCAACTAAAATGGTGGTTGAAAGACTCCTTTTTCCGGCATTTTTTAAAAATCTGGGGGTCATGCAGGTTTGGGCTCATGCTGTGTTCCAGGACAGGATATTCAATGTCCAGTTCAAGTAAAATGTGTTCAAATCATTACTGCCTTCTGGCACGTTTTTAATTTGTGGGTATGCGGTTTAAGGGTCTTTGCTGTGGTGCAAGACAGGGATAGTGAATGGGCTTGAGTTTTTTTCTGTGGCTTTTATAACCTAGTGGTTTTTGCCTAAGATGTAGCACGTATCCATTTGACTGTTGTGGATGTTAATTCCAGCTTCTCCAGAACTGTTTGGGTGTAAGAATGAAGCTGTTGTTCCTCTCCCATAGACTTTAATGGTCATCGGTGATAATCTATCATCGACTATCGAATATCTTATTGATAATTGCCGATATCGACCATCGACCCAAAAACAATAGTCAACGTAATCGCTCATCACTATTGGCTACCACTGATGTGGAACCTCGTGATTAGTGATGAGCGATTGTGTCAACTATCATTATAGAGTCAATAGTCGATATCGACAATTATCATGACGATAGTCGATAACAGATTATCGCCGATGACCATTAAAGTCTATGGGAGAGAACAAACCTTCATTCTTACACCCAAACAGGGGTTGAGAAGCTGGAATTAACATCCACAACAGTAAACTGGATAGGTGCTACATCTTAGGCAACACACTTGATAAGCCACAGAAAAAAACTCACAGACTATTCACTACCCCTGTCTTGTTCCACAGCATGACCCTTAAACCTGCATCACCCACAAATTAAAAAGTGCCAGAAGGCTGTATTATTTGAACCATCATTTTAGTTGAACTGGACATTGATTATCCCTGTCGTGTACCACATCATGACCCCAAAACCCGCATGACCCACAGATTAAAAAGTGCTGGAAAAAGGAGTCAGTGATTAACCGCTCGCAAGAAAATTCTGCTGAAAAGAACACGTTGGATCTGCAATGTCGTCATCATCATCATCAACAAAGGTGACTTCCTCGTCCTGACATTCTACATCCTGGAGCTGTGGGCTACAAGCAACAGGCACTGCAAGGTGTTGCCGATCGCCCGGGATTTTTGCCGATTGACCGGCTCCCTACTCCTCCTATGATGGCATCAGCGATTGGGCGTCATAGCAGACAAAATCATCCTCTTTAGCCTCTTGATCTTTTTGGGCTGCCTTCGCTTCATGTTAGACGGATGCTGACGATGATGATGACGACATTTGTGGCCATGACTGAGAGGACGAGGAGGTAAGACTGCTGGAGGCAGGTTGCATTAACCACTGAAGAACAGATTGGTGACGCTGTTTGTTACTTAGATTCACAGGGCACCGGCCCAGCGATGACAGGCCTGACGGTCCTGCAACCGATGATGCGCTGGCTTGCGTGTTGTCGCCAGCACTGGCAGGAGCACCTTCTCTCGTACCTCTACCTCCATATCCTACACCCCTCTTTGCTCGCTTACCCCCTGTAGTTCGCTCCATGTTCAGAAAGATAAAAATGTCAAAAGGTATGGAAGAGATTTGGAAAGTCTCTTATTGAAAGACGGCAAATCACAGCTATTCTTAAATCCCTCTAATTTCCAACAGCCAACTAGGATTAGAAACAGAATTGTTTTTATCAAATATCTGTGAAATGCGGTCTGGTGGAAGAACCGTAACACAAAATCAACAGTGTTCTTCCTTCAGTCCCTGAGATTTACAATTGCCCAGTAGGACTAAAAAATTGATAGTTTTCACATAAACTATCGTGCAAATGCACGACTAGCGCCAAACTGAGACGCACTGAGTGAAATAGAAGTATTAAAAAGTTATATGGATTAATATGGCGGCCTTCGCACCACTGACTACAGGCGCAATTTACTAGGAAATATGTAGAACACAATATGCGTACAACTGAGCTCTATGCAGCAAACAGACGCACGGACTGTAATAAGAGTATTTAAATTTTATATGGATTAATATGGCGGCCTTCGCACCACTGACAACAGGCGTAATTTACTATCAAATATGTATAACACAATATGCGTACAACTGAGCTCTTTGCGGCAAACAGACGCACGGACTTCAATAAAAAATAATTTAAAGTTATAGGGATAAGTTAAAGCCGGTTTTGGGAACACTGACACGCAGTGATTGCATAGAACTGAAACACAGGGAAAAATTTCAACTCCTATCAGAGGTCCGCTGGCCAAAAAAGTGGTAAAAAACAATGCTTTTTCAATTGAAGATCACAGAAAACACTGAGCTGCAAAATATCTTCCTTTCAAAATCCTCTCCTCCTGCCGACTCTCCCCTCCCGCAGCCCCGCGGCTACACACACCAGTAGATATCCTTAAAACTTTCTCTAACTAAATAAGAAGTGAAATTCTCTAATCTAACTCTATTCTAAGCTGTAGGTAGGTGGATGGTTTCTTGTATTAGAAGAGACTAACTATCAGAGCTGTTAGAAACAGCATTGTTTAAACGCAGACAGACACGTCCTGCTGTGAAGTGTGATAGAGAATGAGCTCAACAGGAAATTTCAGTTACATAGATAAAACGAGGTCACATGATTTTTGCAGCCAATGAGATCCATACACCACAATCAGGTGACGTTGTACATCCTCCTCACCCCCCTCTATCCTCAGAACTGATTGACTGGCCACCAAAATGACAGGAAATGCTGAAAATGGCGCTATAGTAATAGATTATCTGTTAGATTGTCACCTAAACTATCGCGTGTTCTGAAATTTCCGATAAGCCTAAAACCCATGTCGATTTCAACTTTTGGCGATAATTAGAGATGGGCAAATCGATTCTAATGAAGTGGAATTCGTTTAGAATTTCAGGAAAACTTCGGTTCTGAACGAAGTCGAAGTTTGGGGGTACTTGCG
>JAODAL010067413.1:0-17302 GCA_025379985.1 Phyllomedusa bahiana | reverse complement strand
CGCTACTTTGGGGCAAAACTCGGGGAGGGAAAAAAGGGGCTAGTGCTGACTTGACAGAGTTAAAGCCAATCAGGGGGCCCCGGGGGATTTGTGACGTACCGCATTTTAATCCGGGGAGCGCCCCCAGGGGAAAGTCACACTCCTTCACTGTACTGATGGGGAAAAGGTGTGTGGGGGGGAATAGCGTTTTCTGAAAAAAATTTTTTTTATACAGCGATTTCTGTGGGGTGTCTACCCTTGTTCAGAGACGGTTCTTTGAATGTTCTTTTTTGTTTTTTTGGGGGTTTTTGGGGATTAAAAAATCCAGTGTGCGTCCACTGAGTTTGAAAATTTCTTCAATAAGGTGGGATCTAGCCAGTTCCTGTTGTATTCTTTTAAAAGAACAGCGTTTTTTACAATACAAATCCCACTTCATTTTTGGCTGAGGGAATTTTCTTTGCGCAAATTTACATCCGGGGTTTAAATTTAAGCGTTGTTTTGTGGTGTGTTTGACAAAAAAAAAAACCGTTTTTTTTCAACCCCAAATATATTATTTTTTTTTTTTGGTAGTAATTCACAAGCAAAGGAAAATTTACAACTGTATTTTCCTTGTTGTGTGGCGAAAAAAAAACCCCGCAAAAGGGAAAACCCCGTAAAAAGGGCTTTTGTTTGTGCGGTTAAATTTCTTTGGGAAATTTACACCCGGGGGTTTTAATTAAGGTTGTTTGGGGGTGGCTGACAAAAAAAAAACCGGGCCCTTTTTAAACCCCAAAATATTTATATATTTTTTTTTTGCCAATCACAACCCAAAGGGTTAATTAAAAATGTATCTCTTTTTGTGTGGCGTAGAAACCCGAAAATTGTAACACGCAAATGTTTGTGCGGCTCTTTTCTTTGGCGCAATTTACTTTCCGGGGGGTTAATTAAGCGTTTTTTTGCGGGTTTGTGTGCCCAAAAAAAAAACGTCTTTTTAAAACCGCCAAATTATATATATTTTTTTGGTGGAAAATTCACAAGCAAAGGCTAATTACAACTGTATCTCTTGTTGTGGGGGTTGTAGAAAAACGAAATTTTAAAAAACGCAAACTATTTTGTGCGGTTTCAATTTTTTGGCGCAATTTACTTCCGGGGTTTTTAATTTAAAGGTTGTTTTGCTGGTGGGCTGAAAAAAAATAAACCGCTTTTTTCAACGCCAAATATTTATTTTTTTTTTTTGGGGGGCCTTTAATTCACAAGAAAAAGGAAATTTTTAAAACGTATCTTTTGTTGTGGGGGCTTGAAACACGAAAATTGTAAAAAAGTAATAGTTTGTGCGGTTAAATTTCTTTGGCGAAATTTTAAATTCCGGGGGTTTTTTTTTAAGGTTGTTTTGGGGTTTTCCCTGAAAAAAATTTAAAAACCTTTCTTTTTCAACCCAAATATTAATTTTTTTTTGGTTTAGCCTAATTCACAAGAAAAGGCAAAATTTACAACTGTATCTTTTGTTGTGTGGGCGTAGAAAAAAACGCAATTGAAAAACACGTTTATTTGTTTGTGCCCCCCCCCAATTTTTTGGGGCCCCAATTTACATCCGGGGGGTTTTTAGCTTTTTGTTTTGCTGGTGTGCTGCCCAAAAAAAAACGTCTTTTTAAACCGCCAAATATATAATTTTTTTTTGGTGGGCCAATTCACAAGCAAAGGTTTAATTAAAAAACTGTATCTCTTTTTTGGGGGTTTTGTAGAAAAAACCCGAAATTTTGAAAACACGCACAGTTTGGCGGCTAAATTTTCTTTGGGCAATTTACATCCAGGGGTTAATTAAGCTTTGTTTTGTGGTGTGCTGAAAAAATTTTTAAACGTCTTTTTCAAGCCCAAATATATTTTTTTTTTTTTGGTTTCCCTTTAATTAAAAAGAAAAAGGCAAATTTTAAACCCGTATTCTTGTTGTGTGGGTAGAAAAAAACGCAATTGTAACCGTCCTAGTTTGTGCGGTAAAAATTTTTTGGCGCAATTTACATCCGGGGGTTTAAATTAAAGCGTTTTTTTGGGGCTGGTGTGCTAAACAAAAAAAAAAACCGTTTTTTTCAACGAAAAATTTATATTATTTTTTTGGTAGCCTAATTCACAAGAAAAAGGGCTAATTAAAAATGTTTTCTTTTTGTGTGGCGTGGGAAAAACACGAAAATTGTAACACGTTTACTTGTTTGTGGGCTCAATTCTTTGGCCCCAATTTTCATCCGGGGGTTTTAAGCGTTGTTTTGCTGGTTTTGCTGCAAAAAAAAAAACGTTTTTTTTTCAACGAAAAATTTTTTAAAATTTTTTTTGGTACCCTTTAATTCAAAAGCAAGGTTTAAAAACAACTGTATCCCCCTTGTTGGGGTCGTAAAAAAACACGCAATTGAACACGTTCAAAGCTACTAGTTTGTGGTGGCCAAATCTATTGCGCATTTTACACCCGGGGGTTTAAATTTTAAGCGTTGTTTTGTGCTGTGCTGACAAAAAAAAAAACCTTTTTTTTCCCAACCCCAAATATATTATTTTTTTTTTGTTACCCAAATTCACAAGAAAAGGCTAATTACAACTGAAATCTTTTGGGTTGTGTGGGTAAAAAACCCAAGCAATTGTAAAGTTTACTAGTTTGTGGGGTAAATTTCCCTATTGGCGAAATTTAAAATTTCCGGGGTTAATTAAGCGTTGTTTTGTTTGCGGGTGCTGGCCAAAAATTTTTAAACCGTCTTTCTTCAACCCCGAAATATTTAAACATTTTTCTTTTTGGCAAAATTTCCAAAAAGCGAAGGTTTAAAAAACCCCGTTTGTGCTTTTACATTTAGTAAAACACACAGGGGCTTGTTAAGGGACACTTTCAAGAAAAATTTTTCCGGGCCCCATTTGTGGAGCCAATTTATTTTCCAAAGGGTTCCCCAAGTTGTTACTGGGTTCTTTTGGAAATTTCAAAAAAAACAGGGGGGGATATTTATCATTTAAGATACCCCTTCTTTAAAAACCAGTGTTTTGAAACTTTTAAAGAAAAAACAGTATGTCGGGAAAGGAGAGGTTTGGAAGGCTCTGAAAACGGGAAAAAGGGCAGTGGAAAAACCCATTTTTAAAAACCCCCCGGGCCCCCCCGGGGTTCCGAAAACAGGGGGGCTTTCGCAGCAGGGGTCACTCGGTAAGGAAAACCAATTTGCCGCGTCATTTGCGGCCGTGTGTTTTTTTGGCAACCCATGGGTTTTGTTTGGGTTTGGACCTTAAGGGTTTCATCCTCCCCCCCCAGATAAACATTGAAAACCCCCACCCAAAAAGAGTGGGTTTGGGAAAACCCTCAGACACAACACTTATTTGGAGGGCCCGGGGAGGGGTAAAGGGCCCCTTTACAGTCCTCAGCCCCCCTTTTTCTGTCCTTTCCATTTCCCTCGGGCCAGGGATTACTATGTGGTGGGGTCACCCGCGACTATATAGCGGGAATGAACAATTTGAGGGGGGCGTCAGCAGTACGGGGCAGGAAAAAATTTGGGGGCCAAAACCCCCACCCTTCTTGCAGTAGGCGGAAAAGGGTATAGATGGGGAGAGTGGCATGGGAGGTCATGGGGGTGGGGAGGGTTCACCCTGGCTTCCCCAAGACCGGTGTTTGAGGACAGTAGTGACAAATTGAAACAAAAATTAGTTAAAGATGAAAGCCGACCGAAAATTGGGGAAACCCGGGTAAAGGGAAGGGTAAATCATCTTTCAGGAGAAGGGGGCCCGGTTCGGGCTTGGCATCAGGCGCGGGCACCCAGCAAGTGGGTTGTGTGGGCCGTGAGTCAGCGGGGGAAAAGCACCCAGTGTGAGGTCGGGACCCAAAAACCCGGGCCCGGGGTAAAAAACCCCGCTTGGGCGGGGCCCAAAGACAGTAGGGGAAACAGGGGCCTCAGCGAGGCAGCGGCGGCATTTGTCACTCGGGTGCGGGGGTTGGGGTTTAAAATAGCTACTGGGGGTGGGGGCATTTTTCTTTGCTAAAAACCCCGGGAAAGGGAGCCAAATTTTGGGGGTATAGGGAAAATCTGTGGGAAAAAGTGAAGCGGGGGCCCAAGGGACCCTAACGTTGGCACAAGGGCCCCCTGGGGTAAAACACTTGCGGGGGGTCCCACCCGGGTTTGGCCCTTGGGGAGAAACGGGGGTTTCAGATTTTGGTGGTCCATCCTCCCGTGCAGCAGCGGCAGCGGGCCATTTGGCACGCATCCCAAATTTCGGGCCGTCAAGGCTCCACCACTTTGCAAAAGGGGAGCTGTTTCCCCTTTGACTTTCCTCCCCCCGGTCCAGATCCCTTTGCCCCTCGCTACTCAGGGGCCCCAAAGCGTCGTTCGGGAGAGGCGATTGTAAAAGACAACAGTATGGTCCAACCTTTAAAAGGGTTTGCAGAGCGGGCCCTGCCCCCTGCCCAAAAGTTTTTTGGAAATGAAAGTCCCCCCCTTTCCCCAATTTGGTGGACTTTGCACCATTTCAGAGCCAAATTTGGTTTTGTTCCCGACCCGAATGGGATTTCCCATGCCGTAATTTTTTTTTCCCAAAAGGAAATTACCAGCATTTCAAAAAATTATGTAGAAAGAAAGGGGGGTCAGTCCTTGGCTTACGGTTTTTTCCCAAGGTAACGGCCCAGCGCGGACGTTTTTACTTTTAAGGAACCGGGTCTTGCCCTTTCGGCCCCACTGGGTGAATGTGTTTCCTGCCCAGGCACCCCAAAACAACTTGGAAAGGGACGCCGTTTCTCCTCCACGTTGTAAAAATGCTGCTTGCGCCTTTGCCCGGCCTCCCCCTCCCCCAAACCACCACCCCCATCCCCGCCCCCAAGTACTGCTCCATAATCCCACATGTTTTTAGGGCACGCGGTGTCACGCGTTCTACACCTAGCTTGCCTGGGGGCAAACAAAAGTACACAGGGGGGGAAAACTGCTCCGCGTCGGGAAAGAAAGAAATGATGTGGCTTTTCCGCGCCAATGCAAATCGGAACCATGGTGAGGAAAAGGGGGAGGAACAGGGGTGGTTCCTGCCCCGGGAGGAGGGGGGGCCCCATGCCCCCTGCATGGCGCAAGGTTAATTTCGGTTGTAAAAAGGTTCCCTGAAGTTTTCCCAAACGATTTTTCAAAAACATTCTAAAAATGGCCGGGAAAAAATGTGCATGCATTTTAATCCATTCGTAAAAAGCCGGGAAAACACCCCCCTCGAGTTGAGGGGCGAACGGCCCCCCCAAACAGGGTCTGATTTTGCGATTTTTTAAACCCGCGGGAAATTTTCCACCCTTGCACATTTTGGGAAACCGGGTTTGTTAAAACAGAAAAGGGGGCCCATTAAAATTTTTTTGATGTTTCAGGCAAAAAGAAGTACTCCCCTGTGAAACTTTGATGTCAGCCAGTGGCAGCTCATGCGGGGGAAAACCTTGCCTTTTGTTTGAGGCCTTTCGAGGGGGGCCCGTTATTTGTCGTCGCCGGGGACTACGGGAAAATTTAAGTCTTTCCATGTTCTTGCCCGGAAAGTTGTGAAAAATCTTTTGGGGGCAGGGGGTTGGAGATGTGGGGGGACTACTTTCCGTGGCCACAGGGTTTTCCGGGGGGGGATGAAATGGAGGAGGAGGAGGGGGGACTTTGGAGCGGGAAGCTTTGTTGGTGAAATGAGTGGATTTTTACCCGGGGGAAAAGGGAGAGGAGGAGCAGGAGAGTGGGGGGGTTTGGTTGGGATGGGGAAAAGACGAGGCAGAGGGACCCCAAAGCCCCTTTGGCAGTTACGGGGAAAAGGGAAAGGCAGGGAGCCCCTGGGAAAGTCATTGTGCAGTGGCCCGCAAGCATGTTTAAATTTCCCTGGTAGGGGACAGCCGTATAGTCAGCATCGGAAGGGGGATGCCCTTCTGGTCTCCAACCCTAGGGGGAAACCCTCGCAAAGGGGTTCCCAAAAGGGGGCCCCTTTTTTCCCCAAGCTTTTGGGGGGGAAAAGACAAACTAAAAATATTTGGGAAACCCTCCGTAATCATTTGGGGCCGCGGGCCTTTTGTGCGGGCATCGTCCCTCCTCTGACGGGTTCTGCCGGGGGGTTCCCCAGCGTTTAACGTATTTCTGCCGCTGTTTTGGGGGGGGAAGGTGGTGGGGTGGGAAGTTTGTACCAGTCCTTCAGCGGAACCAAAGGGTCTGGATAAATAATGACCAGTTTCCCTTCACCCCCTTTAGTGAGGGGGCAGTCACACCAGCGCAGCAGCACCGGGGGAACATGGAGCATTCCTGAAAAAAAACGGGGTTGTGGCCTATTTGGGGACACCCACTCTGCACCCCAGTTGAAGATCGGGGAAATTACTGGGAAACCCAAAAACGGGATGTGTGGCCCGGCAATTCCCGATTTTTGAGTGGGGAAGCTGTCTGCCCCCCTTTAGTTGTGGATCAGAGGGGGGTGTTCAGTGCGGGGGGGCCCCATGTTACCCCAAGGGAAAACCCGTTGTCCACGGGAAAGGGTTGAACGGACTAAACCTTTGTCAAGTTTAAAATCAGGCGTGGATGGGCCCAGGTTTTCCCAAACACCCCAAATTGCCTTAGGGGGTTCGTCGGGTTCAATTTTACTGCCTCAGCCACTATTTGATCCCCGCCACCCGCCTGATGCCACACTTTGCTGATAGTTTTCCTTTTGGCCTACCCGTCTTTACCAGGGACTGGTATTGCCCCCCACCTAAAACACTCTTTCATTTTTGCCACTTTTTGGGGCTCTGCTCTCCCTGCTTTTGCTGTTCCCGTGAAAACCCCCCAAAAGGGGGTTCATTGTGCCACTCTGCGGCCGGGTACGGGTTTTCCCACCCCCAGAATTTTTCATTGTGCCACTTTTGGGGAACCTTTTTTTGCTTTTTGCCCCTGTCTCACCCCCACCCCTCTGTCATTGTCCCACTCCCGGACCTCTTGTTTGCTCCCGCCGTGCCCTTCCGTCTCAGTCATTGTGCCGCCTGGGGCCCTAAAAATATTTTGGCCCCCTGCAGAATGTCATTGTCCCAACTCTCTGCCCTCTGTGCTGCGGGTGATTTTGTGTGCCCCCCAAACTGTGTCATTGTGATGTTTGACCTTCTTTATGCTGTCCCGGTGTTTTTCCCACGGTATCATTGGGGCCCTCTGTGGCTAATATTTTTTTGCCCCCCTCCATAATTTTATTGTGCCACTCCCTGACCTCTTTTTATGCTGCCGCGTTCCCCCACCCCTGTGTAAATTGTGCCACCTGGGGCCAAATTTACTTTTCTTCCCGCCCATTATGTCATTGTGAAATCCCTGCCCTTTTGCTGCTGCCGCCGGGGGCCCTCCGCTCTCGGGTCATTGTCCCGCTCTGGGGTTTTAATTACTATTTTGCCACCTGCAGAATGTCTTTTTGCCAAATCTCTGCCTCTTTGTGGGGGGGGTGATCCTGTTGGCCCTCCCCCTGTGTCTTTGTGCCCGGTTGACCATGTGCTGCCCCCGTGCCCCCCCACACTGTTTTGATTGGGGCCACTTGTGGCCAAATTACTGCCCTTGCCCCCTCCAAAAATGTCTTTGGGGCCACGGTCTGCCCTCTTTTCTGCTCCCGGGCCGTGACCTCCAAAACTTTTGGGAATTGTGCCACTCTGGGGCCCCTAATACTGTCTTGCCGCCCCCATAATGTAATTTGTGCCAAATGTCTGACCCCCCTTACTCCCTGTTTGCCGTGACCTCCACCCCCGGTTTCATTGTTGCCCTCTGGGGCCTAATATTTTTTTTTTCCCCGCCCCTAATTTTCATTGTGCCACTCCCTAAAATTTTGCTGCTGCTGCCATGCCCTCCACATTTTGTGATTTTTCCCCACTCTGGGGCCCCTTAATCCTGTTTTGCCGCCCCCGAATGTCTTGTGCCATCCCGGGACCTCATGCTGCTGTGGTTTGCCCCCGTCACCTCCAACTCTTCACTAATTTTTTTTTTTTTTTTTTGCCACCTAAAGCTTCAGCTTTTTTTTTCCCCAGCTTTCTTTAAGCATGATTTATGGGCCCTCTTTTCCCGTTGGGGTTTTTTGGTAAGTTTTGCCCTCTTAAGTGCCCCGGGGGAATTTTTTTATAGTGAAGAGATTCAAAGGGAGCGGGGGCCCCGTCATGTGGTTTTCCTTACTAAAACACAACATTGTATGAAAAAAACAAAAAAAAGCTCCTCTGCTTTTTAAAGCTGGACAACGTTCTACAGCCCCCCTGCGGCTCGGGGACCCGGGGAAATAGTTTTTTTTAAAAGTGATTCGTGGGGATGAAATTCGGTCCAAAACAAATTTTTTGCCCGAAAATTCGGCGAAGTGCCCCGAACAAATTTTTTAGAAATTGGGGCCATTCTAATTATAACCTATGGAGTAGTATTGCCCAATCAAATAAAAAGGGGGGGGAACAGTTCAAAATACAGAAAAAAAAAGGAAAAAAAAAGGGGGGCTGTTTTTTGGTTGAGTGGGCGGGGGCGGGCAATACCCCGGCCCCAATTCGGGGGGAGTTTTTTGTTGATTGTAGTCTATGGAAGATGGGGAAAAATTTAAAATTTTTGGGCTCTCAGTTTCCGTGGGGGAAAAGGGGTTTATGTTTAAAAAAAAATTAATTTTTTTTTAGGTGTAAAAATTTTATTGAAAAAGGTTTAAAAACTTCAAAAAACAAAATTAAAATAAAATCACAAAACCAAAAAAAAAATAAGGGCGAAAACTTTTTGGGAATTTTGGGATATTAAAATTTTGCCGGAAAATACGTAATCAAATTCGGGAAAGCTTTTTTCTTTTGGTTTTCCGGTTTTGGGCCCGGTTTTCCTGTCTTTTTGGGGGGGCCAGAAAAATCAACTTAGGGAATAGAGGGGGTGGCTGGGGGGTGCGACGTTGAGGGGATGTGTATGGTTTTTTATTGGGGGGAAAAATCCAGGGATTCTTTTTAAACCATAGAACAGCCCCCCTTGTTCATGATGGGTGTGGTTGTGTATCAAAGAGAAAGGACGTGTGCTCGGTCTCTCCAAACAGTAGAAAAAATGTTCTCTTTGGGTTCACAAAAAATATGCTTTTGCTGTGAAAATTAGAACTTAGGTAGATTAGAGTTTTCAGTTTTTAGTTACTTAGGCGGGAAAATTTTTAAGGGGGAGATCTAGGGGGCATTACACCCAATGGGGGGGTGGGGAGGGTGGGGGGGCAAAACACAGACAGACAGGCTGGCAGGCAGGGGGTTTTTGAAAGGAAAAGTGGTTTAATTGTGCAGCCCAGACTTTGGTTTGACCCTGTTTGAAATGGGTTTTTATTAACAGTTTTTGGGCCCATTTTTTGGTTTTTGGGAAAATTTGGGTTGTTTTTGTGCGGGCCTGTACTTAAAATTGGGATACAGACTTTTTAGTAAAGGGCCGGTGTTTTTTGATAGGTCCCAAAACTCATTTTTATTATCTGTAAAGGGATTTAATTTGGTTTTTTTTTTTCACTTTGGGCTGCCCCGTTTTGTTCAAAGAGTCACTTTGTTTTCAAAATTGGTTTAAAAATTTTTTTAAAAGTCCCCGAAAGGTGTATTTTTAGGTGCAAAAACCAGGGTTTAATTACCCGTACAAAAATTTTAATTACGTTTTTTTTCACTTTGGCGCAGCCCAGCTTTGTTCAAAGACCCATTTTTTACTTACAATAGGATACAGAACTTTTCTAGTCACCGCAGGTGTATTTATAGGTGCAAAAACCACGTTTTATTATCTGTACACAAATTTAATTAGGTTTAGTTCACTTTGGCGCAGGCAATTTTTGTTAAAGACCCATCTTGTACGCATATTACCATAAAGAAAGTTGCTAGTAATTGCAGGTGTATGTCATAGGTGCAATAAACAACCTTTTATTATCCGTATACTTTTCCCAAATGGGTGTTTTTTTTTATTTTGGGTTTGGGGCCCCATTTTTGTTCATAGAACCAACTTGTACTTAAATTTGAAAACAGAAATTTAGTAGTCACCGCAGGGTATTTATAGGTGCAAAAACCACCGTTTGTTATCCGTATAATTTTTAAATAGCTGTATTGCACGTGGGGCGGCCCTAGTTTTTTTCAAATGCCAGGGTTGTATGACAATTCTGATAGAAAAATTTCTAGCAACTGTTCTTGTTTGTCATTGCTGCAAAAAACGCAATTTCTATCGTGTAACTTTGAATAGTTTTATTGGCTCGTTGAATCTCAGTTTTGGCGCACTTGTATGATATTTTGTTGAAAACTATTAATCCTAGTCTTACTGGGCAGTTGTAAATCCTGGGACTGAAGGAAGAACACTGTTGATTTTGGGCTTACGGTTCTTCCACCAGACCACATTTTACAGGTATTCGCTAGAAAAAAATTCAGTTCTAATCCTAGTTGGGCTGTAGGAAATTAGAGTGATTTAAGAATAGCTGGGGATTTGCCGTTTTTTTAATAAGAGACTTTCAAATACTCTTCCATACCTTCTTAAATTTTTATCTTTCTGAACATGGAGCGAAATGCAGGTGGAAAGCGAGTAAAGAGGGGTTAAGGAGGTAGAGGTACGACAGAAGGTGCTCCTACCATATCTGCCGACAACACGCATGCCAGCGGATCATCGGTTGTAGGACCGTCAGGCCTGTCATCGCTGGGTCAGGGCCCTGTGAATCTTAGTAACGAACAGCGTCACCAATCTGTTCTTCAGTGGTTAATGCAACCTGCATCCAGAAGTCTTACCTCCTCGTCCTCCCAGTCACAGCCACTAATGTCGTCATCAGCATCCGTCCAACATGGAGCGAAGGCAGCTCAAATGTCAACTCGTGTACCAACCACTGTGGATAATCCATTTTTTGAAGACCTCTTTGATGACAAAATGCATTTGGGGTCAGAAGGCATTTCCAAAGATCAAGAGGCCAAAGAGGATGATTTTGTCTGCTCTGACGCCCAGCTACTGATGGGCATCAGAGGGGAGAAGGAAGACGGTCAATCGGAAAAAAATCCCAGGCGGTCGGAAAGCCTTGCAATGCCTCTTGCTTGTAGCCCGCAGCTTTGGATGCAAAAATGTTGGGGGACCAAGTCACCTCTGTTGATGATGCTGATGATGAAATTGCGGATCCATCATGGTCTTTTCCGCAGAATTTTTGCGAGAGCTTCATCACGGCCGAGGGGGAAGAGATGGGGTAGTGTAAATAGGGTTTTCCGTTTCAAAAAGGGGGGAGGGGGGTTTTCGCAGAATTTCCGCTGTTATGATTCCGCCGCCACGGTAGGGGGAAACCCCCGCTCTCACTTATCGCCGTAAAAAAGGGGGCCCGGGGGGCCCTTTCCCCCAACCCGGGGGGCCTTTTTTGGGAGCAACCCTCTGTTTAAAAACCCAGCGATGTCATATCCCGGGCATTTTCCCTTAAACGCATCAGTAGGGAAAGTTCTTAGGTTTTTAAACCCCCCACCAACATGTTTTGTACATGCACCCTTTTTGATGAGTTAAAATTTGGAGGAAACCCACTTGGGGTAAAAAAAAATTCCACACCGATGCGGGTTTCCCAACCAGTTTTTTCAACCCCTCTGTCCCCGCCCCCTCCCCCCTCCGCCCCATCAAGCGTTCCTCGGGCGGGCCCATGTCTTCAGAGTCTTCGGGGATCAGCCTCCGTTTTCAGCCCCAAACGTCACCCGGGTACCACCGGGCACCCCGGGGGACCCACCCTTCCCCCTTTCCCCTTTTCCACCATTTTGGGCCCGACCTGCACGCCGTACAGGGGCCCAAACTCCTAGCGGCACCCCTTCTGTTTTCCCCGGGTTTGGGGAGAAAAAAGAAAAACTTTAACTAAAACCACCCCAAAGCCAAAAGCCTGAAATTTCGGCATTCCCCGGTTTTTGGGCCCTTTGGGAAATGTTCCCTTTTCCCGATTGGTGGACAAGAGGGGTTTCCCGCCCCCGTCAGGGCCCTTTTCCCCCCCCAATCCCCCCCCAAAAGATCCCAAGGGGGATTTCTTTGCCAAAAAAAAACCCGTCCCTCCCGGGGCCAGCCAGTGCCCATTTTAAAATTTCAAGGGCGTTGTCTGATCTGTGCCCGGGGAAAATTTCCATTGGACCCCGGACACATGGACTATTTAAGCACGGAAAAGGGCCCCGCTATTTCTCTGGGGCCCAGTTTTAAACTGGGTGAGTGGGGGGAAATGTCTTGGGGGGTAACGGTGGCTATCAGGCTCGGCGCCACGCTCTTAAAACCCCGAAAGGGATGGTGCACGGTTTTTTTTCCCCAATGGTTCTCTGGTCCCACGGGGCCCAAAAAAAAACCCGGCCCGTATTGAAATTAATCTGTCATGGGGGGACCGCCCAACAGACAGGTAGGAGCTGGGGAAAGGGCCCTCCCGAATCGAGCCGAGCCCCCCCCCCCCCCCCCCCCCCCCCCCCCCCCTGGCTGGGTGACAAAAAACCCTTGTCCCCCCTTGGAAAGGTGGTTTTCGTTTAATGGTCGAAAACCCTGCTGGCCCCCCTTTAAAATTTTTTAGGTGGGGCACAATCCCTTGCCTTGCAATGTCATAAAAACCCGGAGGTCTGAGTTTGCACTTCCGCCGTTCGCCCCCCCCTGCTTCGCCCCGGGCCTGGCTGCGTTGCAACTTTCGTGGGCCCCCTCCCTTTAAAAACCATTCTTTGTTAAAGTGGCCCAACATGTTTGGAATTTACCCCCCAAATGCTCCAGCGATTGGGGCACCCAGGCAAGCCTTTTGCAGAACGAAGTGCCCACGGGCCCTGACAAGCAGGGGTTTGGGACCGCGGGGGGTTTGAGCCATGAGGGGGGAGGCGGTAAAAGGAGCTCTGCACCCCCCTTCCCAGTTTTAAAAATTTCCCCCAAATGGGTCAGTGGGGGGACAATGCCCTTGTCAGCATGCCTTTTGGGGTGATCTTATTTTCTGGAAGGGCCCTTTGGGGACATCTAAAACTTTCAGGTCCCCCCAAAAGTGACGGGGGGAAAGGAGAGGGGCCCCAGATGAAGAAAAGGGAAGCCTTTCTCCCCTTTTAAAAAATTCCACAAGGCCCGTTTAGTTTTCATTTTTTTATGGTTTCATTAGGCAGTGGTTGGGGGGTCCAGGGCAGTGAAAGGGGAAGCTATAGCTCCTCGGGGCTCATCTGGGGGGGCAAGTCGGGGCTGTTTTAAAGCTATGCCGGGGGAAAGCAGAGGAGGGGTTTATTCCTGGACACCAAGTTCCCGGACTTCCCTGCCTTTGGAAAGGGGTTTTGGCGCGTTTTGAGGCGGGGAAAGTGGGGAAGTTCGTTTGCTAGTGCCCCTCGCCCCAAGGGGCCCTTGGGAAATAAAAGGGCTCCTTCTCTCGAAAGGAGTGCTTGGGGCCCCCTTTTTCCTCCAACAGGGTTCCTCGTTTTTAAGGCCATCAAAATGAAAAAACGTTATGGGGTGGCCCCCCTCCTGGAGCCCCGGTAAAAAAAACCAAAAACCCGGGAATTTTCCCTTTCCCAAACCCCCCAAAATTTAGAGGAAAAATTGGGCGGAAAGGAGCCTTGTGATTGATCAACTGGAGACATCTGTTTCGTTGCTTCACGTTCTTCAAAAAGTAGGGCATTGGCCCGGAATTTAATTTCCTACAGGAAAGAGGGACAGTTTACCCCTATGAAAAAAGAAGACAAAGGGATTAAGTTAAAAACCCATGGTTTTTTGGGCTTAGCGGCCCTGGCCAGGACCCGAATCAAAAAGGGGGGGGCGTGCCAGGCACAATCATGACACTTCATCTTTTTGAATTTTTTCGCATTGGGCAATGGTTTTGGGGTCATGGTTTTGGGGAGATACAGATATAATCATGGTTCCCTTTGGGAAAAAAAATGTGGGTTCTAAAATGGCATTTTCTTTCACAATTTTTTAAAAGTGGCTTTAGAAGTCCCTTTTTTTTTAAAATTTTTTTTGGGGTCTGGGTTTCTGTGAGTACGCTTTTGAATCACGGTCCTTTTGGAAAAAAAAATGTGGCTTTTTAAGTGGAAATTTTTCCCCCCACGTTTTTTTAAAAGGTTGAGAAATCATTTTTTAATTTTTTGGGGTTTTTGGTGCTGTTTAGATACGCTAGAATCATGGTTTTTTGGAACGAAATTGGGGGTTTTTAAGTGGCATTTTCTCCCCCACAAATTTTTTAAAAGTGGCTGGGGAAGTCTTCTTTATTTTTTTTGGGTTTATTTCCCGCTTTGAAAAGCAGCAATTTTCTTTCAGGTCCTATTATAAAAAATTTTTTGTTTCTAAAAGACAAATTTTTTCTTCAAAAATTGGGCAAAAGCGGGGCTAAAGGGTCATGTTTTTGGAAAAATTTTGGGGGGGTGTTGCTGTTTTAAATTAAAAGCTATACTAAAGGTTTCCCATTTTTAAAAAAAATTTGGTTTTTAAAAGACATTTTTCTTCAAAATTGTTTAAGGTGGCTCAAGGTCTTGGGGCTGTCAGGGAAAAAGGGAAAAGGTGGACATGTTAATGGGGCAATATTTTCAAAAAGACTTGTTTTTGCAAGGGTCTTTAACAGAGCTAGAATCCCCGTTTGTGAGACAAAAACCCTTTAATACATTTAAAAAAAAGAGAAAAAAAAGATGTGTTGGGAAAATTTCCCTCCTATTTTTAAAAATGTGTTTTTTTTGAAAAATTTAAAAAAAAATTTTCTAAAAAACTGGATGCACAAAATTTTGGGTGATACAAATATTCCTCTGAATTGTACAAAGGGGGTAAAGGAAGAAGTTTAAACCCGTTTTGGGGTTTCCCGGGGCAGGGTTTAGTCAATGTCAAGTTCAGCTAAAATGGTGGTTTTAAAAACTCCCCTTTTTTTTGCCTTTTTTAAAACTGTTGGTCAGGAAAGGGTTTTTTGGTCATACTTGGTACAGGGAAAAGGTATAGTTATGTCCAGTTCAATTAAAATTTTGGGGGTTCAAAAACCCCCATTTTCCCCGCACTTTTTAAAACTGGGGGTCAGAAAAGGTTTTGGGGTCATGCTGCGGGGCAAAAGGACAGGATAGTCAATGTCCGTTCAATAAAAAAGGTGGTTGAAAGAATCCTTTTTCCCGGGACTTTTTTTTTTTTTGTGGGTTTATGCAGGTTTGGGGTCATGGGTGGGCCCAAAGGGCAGGCATTTGTTTAATGTCCAGTTTAATAAAAAGGTATAGTTCAAAGACTTCTTTTCCGTCTTTTTTTTTAAACTGTGGGTCTGTAGATTTTTTGGGTCATTCTGCGGTCCCGGGGGGCATTTGGGCAATGGGCCAGTTCAACTTAAATTTGGTGGTGAAAGACTCTTTTTTCCCGGGACTTTTTAATTTTGTGGGTCGAACCCGGTTTTTTTGGGTCATGCTGCGGTCCAGGCAAAGGGTTAGTCCCCAAAATCCAGTTCAATAAAATGGTAGTTCAAAGACTTCTTTTTCCATCTCTTTTTAAACTGTGGGTTAAGGGAGATTAAGGGGGCTGGGAGGTTTCCCGGAAAGGCATGTCAATGTCCAGTTTTAAAAAAATGATGGTTCAAATAGTACTGCCTTTTTGGCACCCTTTTTTATTTGTGGGGCCCTGAGGTTTAAGGGTCTGCTGTGATAAAGGACAAGGGAAAATGAAAAGTCTGTGGGCTTTTTTTTTTTTGCTCCCTTGGGTTTCCTAATTGTTTGCCTAAGATGGGGGCATTTTATCCAAATTTACTGTTTTGGATTTTTTAAATTCCCCGCTTCTTCCCAAACCCTTTTTTTGGGGGTAGAATGGAAAAAGGGGGTTTTTCCTTTCCATAGACTTTTTTTGGGGCATCGGCAAATTTTTTTATCAGTAACGAATATTGGCATGTTTTTTTGCCGATATCGATTGATCCGATAAAGATTGTTGAAAAAAATCGTCATCATACCTGACAAATTTTTTGCTTTAAAAAAAAAAGTTACTGCTAATAACCCCTTTCAACTCAAATTTTTTTATATAGGGTTTTTCGCCCGGTTTTTCACTTAAGAAGTAAAAGTTGCATTTTTTGTTTTTCCCTTTCCAAAGTGTATAATTTTTTTCGTTTTTTCCCGTGTTTTTTAATACTTCTTGCCCAAAGGGCTCCCAAATTTTTTTGATGTCTTTGGGTTTTTAAATTTTTTCTATGCAATACCTGTGTAAGGTTATTAATAAATATTTCAGTTTTTAAAACCCGGAAAATTTCCAAATTTCATGTTTTTGGCGCACGCCCGCTTTGGGGCTTTGGGTCACTGGCCCCTTGGTCGGGCTGTTGCGGAAAGGGGCCGTGGTTTCAGCTGTAGTGCTCACCAATGTGAACTCTGTCATTCCCGTTTGTATTTGGGTTTAATTTTATTTCCGGCCCAAAGCCCCAAAAGGGAAAGGAAAACTTTTTGGGGAAAAAGGGGGTTTGGGTTTCGCCCCGGGAAAAGTCAGTCTACATCGGGGACCGGCCGGGCTGGTTTTCCCAACCCCCATGATTTTTGGCCCCAAAGAAAGGTGGGGCCATTTTGGGGTTCATTTATGGGTTTTTTTGGACTGGCTGTCGTTTTCTATTTGACTTTTATTAAAATTGGGAAGTAGGGGATGCTTATTTAACACTTTGTTAAAATGTTTTTTAAAAGTCATGTGTTTTAAATAAAGTGCTTTTTTATTGTATATCCTTTAAAATGTAAATTACGTTTGACATTTCAGGGAAACTTCCAGGACTCATTTGTTAAAACCCGCTTTCCCTTTTAAGTCTCCCCTTTATTGGGCAGCCTTTTTTTCCAACCCGGGCTTTTGGGGGTTTTTCCTCCTAAACCCCTTGGGTTTTGTGTTTCTGGATTTTCCTTTTAAAAAGGGGTTCCTTTTTCCATTTTTCCTTACTGCTTTTTGGGTTTTTTGTGTGCTGTTGCCCTTTCCCCCCCTCTTGGCCCGATTTTCCTTTCCCATCTGACTTTGCTTTTTTTTGACTATTCTTTTTGCCCTTTGTTTTTTTTACTGTTTTCCCCCCCGTTGCTGACCGGCTTTTTTGACCCCCCGTGTTTGTGTTTTAGTGTTTGTTTTGTCTGGTCCTGTGTATTCAAGGGATTCGAATATTTTTCGCAGTCTTTTTTGGTTTGGGGCCCGGAAAGTGTTTAAGGAGTCGGCACCCCCCAAAAGACTGGGGCAGTGGTCAGGAACAGTGTCAGGGCCTAACTCTGTCTGTGTCTACTCGTGCATCCCTGACCAGTTCCCTTTAAATTTAGAGGCCCTTTCCCCCCGTCAACTCTCCCCGGGGTTCGGATGGGGTACCATTTTTTTTGGTAACCCACCCCCCTTGGGGAGTTGAAACCGTGGGGCTTATTAATCAAATCTCGCCCGTTCTAGATGCCCTTAAAAGGAAAATGCCGTCCCATCTGTGTCCCTTTCCCGCCCCTGGGTTTTTTTTTTTATTTTTGCTTTCCGCCGTAAATATTAAAATGCTTCTGCCAGGGTCGCTTTTG
>JAODAL010067412.1:0-17303 GCA_025379985.1 Phyllomedusa bahiana | reverse complement strand
TTTTCCCCCCGCTTGCCTCCACCTGCGTGTCCCGAACCCCTTTCCCATGTCTCGCTCCTCAACCCTGTGTTGCTGAATCGCTTCTCCCGTAGATCTTCTCGCCTTCTCCTGTGGCCGAATCGGATGAATCTTTGAGGTCAAGGAGGTGCTGGCACAGAAGACAGTGGGGGGAAAGCGTTCTTTCTAAATGGGATGGAAGGGGTTGGGGCCTGAGGAGCGTTCGTGGGGCCGGAAGGCAATCTGTCTCCAGATCTCCTGGTTAGGTTAAAAAAAAAAAGAGGGGAGACCTAAGGGGGGGGGGGTATGTCTGGCGGCCGCGGGCACCGCTGCCCCTGCGGCCGTTTCCCTGCCTGCCATGGCCGCGGCGCGGGCATTGGGGGTCACCCGCGGCCACCTCGTCCCCACGCGGCTCGCTTACCTGGCCCCGCGCCGGTGAACGCCGCTCCTGTCTGTCCCGGCCGTCGTGCGCATGCGCGCCCCCTCGCGCGCGCGCGACGGCTGGTTTAAATTTAAAGGGCCAGTGTCCTGGTAATTGGCTGTTTGCCGGGCGCTGGTCCTATATAATGTATCCGCCCCGGCACCTGTTGCCAGATTGTTGGTGTGTTTAAAGTGAGAGTTTGGAGTGTCCTTGTGTCCGTGTTGCTTATCCGTTTACCAGTCCGTTCCGCTACGTTCCTGACCTTGCCTTTTTGCACTGCCCTGACCCTTTTGTCCGTCTCTGACCACGTACCTCTGCCGCCTGCCCTGACCTTCTGCCTGTTCCTGACTACGCCTTAAGGTTACGATTCTGTACCCCGGCCGCCACCGCAAGCAAGTCACGTCAGGGGTAACGACCTGGTAGCCTCACGCCGCAGCAAGTCCATCACGCTTTGCGGCGGGCTCTGGTGAAAACCGGGGGCTACTTAGACTCCGTTCCCTGGCGGGGCTGAACTACCACCGCTTGCGGTGGTCCAGCGGATCCACCGAACCGTCACAATTTTGTTCAAAACATCTCACAAAAACCTTAATAAAAAGTGAACATAGCATCATATGCACGGCATAATGGTACCAATAAAAACTTCAACTCATCCCACAAAAAAACAAGCCCATACACACCCTCTGCACACCGCAAAATAAAAAAGTTATGGCTGTCAGATAGGAAAACATAAAACGCAATTTTTTATAGACTTATTTCTACTGTGTAAAGTAATAAAACAGAAAAAACGATATAAAATCTTATCATTGTAATTGTACCGACCCCCCCTAGTAAAGTTATCACATTTATTTTACACTGCACGGCGAATGCTGTAAAATTGAAACTCAAAAAAAAAATGACGAACTGCCTTCCCCCCCCCCCATTTTCATTGCCCATGCTAAAAAAAACTATGGAAACCTGTGTGCCTAAAATGCAGAATACATCCCCAGATGGATCCCCGAGGGGTGTTTAATCTAAAATGGGGCGATTCTGGAAGGTTTCGCCTGTTCTGCTACTTTGGGGGCTTTGCAAATGCGCATCGCCCCACAAAATCTGCGGTTACAAAAGCCAAATAGCGCTCCCTCCTTTATAAAGACTGCTATGCGCCCACCCAGCAGTTTACACCACATGTAGGGTATTGCCGAACTTGGAAGAAATTGCTTAACAAAGTTTTAGGGTTCTTTTTTTCCAGGATTCCTTGTATATATGAAACATTTTAAGCTAAAATTGCAAATTATTGGAAAAAAAAATTTTAATTTTCACAGCCTTATGCTAAAAAAAATTTGTGAATCACCTGTGGGGTCTATATACTCAATGCACCCCTGGATATATTCCTTAAGGGGTGTAGTTTTTCCCAAATTTCGGTCTATTTAGGGGTGTTTATTAAGTTTTAGCACCTTAGGGTGTCCCCAAACCTGAAATGGCGCCTAAATAAAATCGTATTGAAAATGAGACCGCAGAGTATAGTAGGTGCTCCTCCTATTCTGGGGTTATGGTTATCCAAATAATGCACTAGGGCCACATATGGCATATTCTAAAAACGGCAGACCTGGGAGAATTGATATTAAGTTGCATTTACCTAGTCACATTTACTGTATTCAGTGAATAATGGATAATTATTTAAAATATGCAAAAAAAGTGAAATTTTGTAATTTCCACTCCACTTTGCTTTAATTTCTGTGAAATATCTAAAGGGTTATCAAACTTCCTAAATAGTTTTGGAAATACGTTAAGGGGTCTAGTTTCTCAGAGGGTGTCACTTATGGGGGTATCTAACATGCAGGCCCCTCCCTGCCACGTCTGACCTGGCGTGGTCCCTCAAAGAATGTATCTTGCAAATTTTCTTGAAAATGTTAGAAATTAATACTAAATTTATAACCCCTAAAATGTCGTAAAAAAAAAAAAAGACATTTAAAAAATGATGCCAACCTATAGTGGACATAGTGTAGATGCTAGTTATAAACTATTTTGGGGTGAATAATTATCTGTCTTGCACGCAGAAATTTTGCAACTTTCAAAATCGCACATTTTTCCAAATTTTCATGAAATTTTGATATTTTTCACAAACAAACAAGGATTGTATGGATAAAAATTTCTTACTAACTTAAAGCACAATGTGTCTCGAGAAAACAATCTCTGAATCACATGGCTAGGTAAAAGTGTCAAACAGTTATTCTCACATAAAGTGACATATGCCAGATTTAAAAAATAGGGCTGTGTCAGGAAGGTCAAAACAGGCTGGATCTTTAAGGGGTTAATAACACTGGAATTAAATAAAAAAAAAACACAAACACAACACAAAAACACTTTAATTAAATAAAAACTCCTGAACACATCCTCCATTGACCAATTTATTAAACAAAAGGATCCAACAGTGGTCTAATGTTGTCCAATGAGTTTATATTAGTCCAAAGCCAAAACCTGCAGATTATGCCTGTGGCTGATCTTTTGTGGGTGCAGCGGACAGAGTTCAGGCTGCACAATATGATCCTGAAGGGAGGACAATCTCCAGGGGGTTAAACCTCTAACCCCCGTGACATTTTGTTAGTAAACTGTGCTCTGTAACTCCCTCTCCCTTTCTTCACCACCATTGTGTTATGCAGCCTAGTGACAGCAAGAAATAAAACACCCTTCTATCACCCCATAACCTCCCCTCTCCACTTATAAACCATGAGGAGTTTGTACAGAAGTGAGACACTGGTAGGAAGGTGCTGGAAAAATGAGGATTATAAGATATTTGTGTGACAAATTCTTCAGAGATGAGTCGTGTTCAGGTGTAGTCATCATGGTAGTCGAGACAAAATTTAGAAGAAAAGGGAAAGTGAACAACTCCAGTCATAGAAGATGTCACCTGTAAGTCATTGAATGTAACTGCACTGTTATTAATTATACCATCTGCAAAGCACCTGTGTACAACTAGCATCTACCACTATATTGTCACTGTATGGCAGGAATATGGGTGGTAGTCAGCGTCGGACTTGCCCACCGGAGGATTGGTGGATCCTCCGGTGGGCCCCAGGTCCAACTCAGTGGGGCCCGCGGCCACAGGCAGCCGGGCTCGGCCGGCACATCAGGCCTGGGAACACACCGGCTCACCGTCTTGAGCGCTAAGGCTATACTGCATAGAAGGTCTAAGGCCATAGGCCTCAGACCTACTAGGAGTCGGGCCCATGTTATCACGCAGGCGGTGTGCTATGACGTCATAGTGCACCCCATGTGCCGGGCTTTCCATAGGAGAAGCCTGGCAGTGAAGCCAGAGGTGCCTCAGCCACTCATCGGGGAATGGTAAAACGTGAGTGGATTTATTATTTTTTCATCTAATGGGGGCAATTTATGTATCTGGGGGCAAACTACCTGCTAAATGGGAGCAAACTACCTGGCTACTTTGGGGCAAACTACCTGGCTACTTGGGGGCAAACTACCTGGCTAAATGGGGGCAAACTACCTGGCTAAATTGGGGGCAAAATACCTGGCTAAATGGGGGAAAACTACCTGGAGGCAAACTGCCTAACTACTTGGGGGCAAACTACTTGGCTATTTTGGGGCAAACTACTTGGCTACTTTGAGGCAAACTACCTGGCTACTTTGGGGCAAACTATCTGGCTACTTTGGGGCAATCTACATGGCTACTTGGGGGCAAACTACCTGCCTACTTGGGGGCAAGGTACCTGGCTACTTTGGGGCAAGCTAACTGGCTACCTGAGGGAAAGCTACCTGGCTACCTGGGGGCAAACTACCTGGCTAAATGGGGGCAGCTACCTGGCTAAATGGGGCAAGCTACCAGAGGGCAAACTACCTAGCTACCTGGGGGCAATTTACCTTGCTGCCCTAATTATGATAGATAGCCGTCAGCCACATGCTGATTAGTGTTTCTGTATCTCATAGGTTTCCCCTCTAGACTGTGTCGATCGAGTGTTGTTTCCATTTCTTTAAGAAAATGGTCAGTGGGAGCTGGTGTCGGGGAGTGTTTATTTAAATAAAGTATTTTTGTGTTTTAGGGTATTTTTTACCACTACTTTTCCAGTGTTGGTAATAGAGGTGTCTGACAGACGTCCCTCTATTACTAGCGCTGAGGCTTGGTGTCAGCCAATGGTATTTTTTTGTCACCGCAAGGCTGACACCAAGCCCCAGTACTAGTAATAGAGAGACGTCCGTCAAACACCTTTATTACTAACACTGGAAATAAATGGTAAAACAACAAACTGACACAGCATAAAAAACACTTTATTTAAATAAACTCCACTGACTTCCACTACCATTATATCAAAGAAATGGATCAAACACTGGTTCAATAAATCCATCAGTCAAACTGGGAAATCTGTAGGAAAAACAGAAACACTACATAAAGCCAAAAGCATGACAGTCCTGAACTCCATCCCCTGCACCACCTAGAGAGCATGGATCACGCTTGTGGCTGATCTTCTGGATGCAGGGGAAGGAGTTCGGACCACACAATATTATTCTGAGGGGTACAGACCAGAACTGTAGCACAATCTCCAGGTCTGTACCCCTCTGTTCCTCCTCGGAGACTGGGCCTCTAAGTTATAGCCTATACACGAGTGGGAAGTTTGTACAAAATTGGGAAAAGTAAAGAGTTGCTAGAAAAGTGAAAATTCTAAGATATTTGTGTCCAAATTTGCAGGGATGAGTATTGGCCGTGGATCGGATTGAGAAGAAAAGGGACGTGACCAACTCATAAGAGAAACATCACCTGTGAGTCACTAAATATAACTGAACTGTAATCACTTATATGTGTGTGAAGTGTAATGGTTTATATTATATTCAGTAATGATGTGGTGGTGATAAGTGGTCATAGAGTGCGGGTATAATTCAGTCACTATGTGGTGGTGATATGTGGTCATGGTGTGGCAGTATAATTCAGTCACTATGTGGTCATGATATGGTATTTGGTCTTACTAGAATTAATGGTAATATTGGTCCTGGGATCGTGGTTTTGTAAAGTTATTTGGGTAAGATTCAAGTTTTGATGTTATCACATCGGTCTGCATAAAATGAAGCAAGACTGGACGGGGCACCATACAGATGGGGGGACAGAGAGTCAAAGTGGGCCCTAAGATCAACTCCACTGTTGGGCCCTAGGCACCGCAGTCCGACACTGGTAGTAGTGTAATGGTTTATATTCAAGAACAGTTTGGCTGCATCTCCCAGCTTTCCTCGTGCCCAGCGTATAATGCGCCTAGTTTTGGTATATTACAGTTCATTTATATCGAGAATATGGTGTCAAGAGTATTTTTGCCACAAGATAGACCCAAAAAATGGGGCTTGTGTATTGGGACACGCCGCCCATAGTTTGTAGAATCATATAGTCTACGCATATTTTGGGGGTTCTGAATGTCCCAGAAAGCAACTTTCGAAATTTGGCATGCATGTTGTTATATTATGTTGATTACATTACAGGTCCATTATCATGCTACCACTCTTCTGTCTTGGTGGTGACTGCTGTGTTCAGGTTCCTCTTTGCTGCTCCATACAGCAAACACTTTTAGTTTTACGGTCCCCTGATTCTTTTTAGGTGACTCATATACATTTACAGTGTCAGTGTATGCCATTGGTCAGCTTTCTCCACCAATGCCCTAGCATCATATCAAATGTAAAGGCACACTTCCGTTCCAATCAAAAGATTCCTAATCTGACCCTCCCAATATTCTGACCTTTGTCTGCTACCTGACCTTCTGCCTGTTATCTGTGATACTTGTATTCTGCCTGTCTTTATCTACTGCCTGATTACCAAAATACACATACTCTACCTGCTGTGAACTTCAGTTTGTGTAATTTCTGCCTGTTGTTACAGTGCAGTTCTGGATTTCGTTAGCTTTTACCATTGAAGACTACACTGGAGACATTAACTTGAAGATTTCCTGGAGCAAAGTCAAGATCCCGGTACTGAGTTAAGGGGTGTAAATCAGGGTCCATTTGCTCTCCCCCTCCTGGCATAGCCCTATTTAAAATCAAAAGCAAACCAACAGTTTCAGCAGATCAACCAGGTAGGCCACATGACTACAATATGCCATAGGTATATAAAAATGTAAATAAATGAAAGTTTGAGATTAATTCCACTAGCTACACAGTTACTAAGTATATCAGTGGTATTTTGAGTATTTTACCTTCTTTGAAAATTAAAGCAGTCCCAATACATATTATTCGCTTATATGAAATGTGCACCTACAAAATTATTGATAATGAATGAAAACGAAGTGATATGTGCAAAGTTACAATTAGGCACTCAGTATGTTCAATTTGTCGACAAGCATAAACATTATTTCTTTATGCAATATTACATATAAAATAGACAATATAATGTAAACTATCATGTAAAGACAATAGATACCCATATGGCAATACAGGGAAAAGCAGGGGTGCAGACCGCCATAAGCAGCCACCCCGAGACCACCGCTTGAAAGAACTTCTGCTGAAATTTTTTATTATAATGGTATGAATCATGTCTAAAAAATACAGCCCAATGTTAAATAGTACAAAACACAAAATATAATAAAGTACCACATCATTGTGCATAATACAGACCAAAACAAAATAATAGAGACTAAAATAAAACACTTCACTCAGGAGGGAATACTGCATGAACTCACTACATTTTAATCAGCTGTGTGCCTCTAATCCCATAGATAAAAACCTTCAACCGGATCCTTATACAGCGATCACTCAATATATGCTCTTTGTTTCCGTGTCATTGCTTTCAGTACAAAGTCAGTAGCCTCTATTAATGAAATCAGACTGTTATGTTTGTTTTGACCTTTTTTGGCAGCAGTTTAAGGGTTGACAACAAAAATAAAGACATTTCTGGAGAGAATATTTTTTTTTTCATCCCCACATTTTTCGGTAAAAGCAGCCCAAAAATGGAGCTTCATTCTTGGCAAACAATTGCAATATACAAAGTCAAAACCACATGAGTGTCTCATAACTGAAGAAATCACCTTAAACAGATAAAATAGGTTTCCACAATTTGGAGAACAGTTCACAAAGATAAATGCCTTTACAGAAAAGCTGGATGAACAGTTTTGGGTAAAAATTACATAAATGTTTGATTATCTTCCTATTATCCAGCAAAGTCCTATAAACGAGAACGTTTTTCAACCAAATTTTCAAATAAAAACAGCTAATTTTATTCCATAGCCATGATAAAAGTTGTATCAAGAATAAAACATGATATTCAAATAACTGATGCATTGCAAAACATTTTTAGTCCTGCAGTCCCTATGACTAGGGACTACAAACAGATTAAAACTTGCATGCTTCCCCCATTCTCTGGAACTCATTACCCCAAAACATCAGACTTTTCCCAACTTTCACCAGTTTCAAAAGCAACCTGAAAACCCATCTCTTCAGGATAGCTTATAACCTATAATAACCCCACCACCAGCACACAGCCCCACAAACATGTCTGTCCCACACCTTCTGTCTCTCCCCCTCTTCCTTGTAGATTGTAAGCCTTTGCAGGCAGGGTCCTCTTTCCCCTCTGTATCAGTTGCTAGTTATTTATTGTCACCATTGTATTTGTTCAACATTTGTTATGTATGTAACCCCCCCCTTTAAATGTACAGTGCCCTGGAATCAATAGCGCTCTAAAATAAATGATAATAATAATAATAATAAAAATAATAATAATAATAATAATAATAAGAAACGCATCAGATCCTTTTTTCGGATTTCATGTTTTATTCTTCATACACCTTTTATCATAATAATGGAATAAAATTTGCTGGTTTTATATGAACATTTGGGGATAGTCAAAAATATGTAATTAATATTCTTATTAAAACTTAGGAGATTAAAATGAAATATTTTGTTTTTAGTTAAATTTTCCTGAGTAATTCACAATCACTTGTTGCTAAATGACTCACAAAGCTGAGGCAGGGCCTCTGGGATTTCATTTATAAGATGTAAGATGTTGATATGCTTAAAGGTGTTTTGCCATGAGTGGGGAACATGTCCATCACTTGCAGCGCTAGCTGGAGATTCATGAGCAAGCACGATCGACTCGCCAGTCTGCACTTAGAGATTTGGGGTACCATGAAACGAGATAGGTGTGGGTCCCAGAGTTGGGACCTGCACCAATCAGACAATTATGGCATATCCTAATGATATACCATCATTGTCTATAGTGGCTGAACCCTTTTTATTAAAGATAGGTTGAATTATTGACCTGTTTCTCTATATATTTACCTGCCTGTGGGCAGGCGCTATCTCCCCCTTCCATCACAAAGTCTCTCTGTAGTTCTGCGCTTTGCAATATTATTCCTCAGTGACACTACCTTATAAGTAGTGTTTTCCAGTGAATAATAATAATCTTTTCAGTGAATACATTGCTTACACACATCAAAATACAGATGTAGCAAAACTAAACAGAACAGATATTGCACCAGATATTGCTTTTCAATGGCCTTTGTTTACAGATCAGAGCAGATAACACGAAAAGCCGTGATATCACGGTCAAACTGTACTCTGCTACATCTGTGATCAGATTGCAGCAGGCAAGGAACATCTGAAAAGTGAAGAAAGTTAAGATGTTTTACAAAGTTTACGATCTTTACATGTGCTATTGAAGGTTTTGTCTGGCTTCCCCCCTTAAAAATGTAAAATATCAGCAATTATTGTAAAATAAAAATAAAAAAACACTGAACTAATCTTTTATGGCCATTGATGTATATTTGGTCTTTGTTCACAAGTGGTCAGCACATGCAGTTTTAGTGGCATCATCCCTTAGTGATGGGAACAATTATGTCAATTGAGTAGCACTTGATTGCCAAGACCGTCCATTGGCTGCAAACGAATTGCAGTGCTGGATACTGGATTGGTCAGGATTTAGAGATTTTTTTTAAAAAAAAGCTGAACAACTCACTGAATTTCCGGGAAAAAAATGACTTACAGGTTGTCCAGTTCTTAAAAATGGCAAATGTTAAGTTGCAAGTGGCTAAATAAAAAAACAAAAAAAAAATAAACCCGCCTTCCTCAGATACTTGGTTCCAGCGCTGTATCTTTTCAGTCTTCTATTTGCTGTCTTCTACTTCTGGACAGAAACATCATGTGCCACTCAATTACATCACTGTTCAAAACTGTTAACTTCTAATCAGTGATACAAGTTAGTGACAGGTGACAGCTGCAGCCAATCAGCAGCTATAGCCGTGATGTTTTTTTAATTAAGCCACTTTCAATTTACCATTTTGTCTTTTAAGGAAAGAACTGGATAACCCCCTGACTATAATCCATGATTACAATGATATAAACATTTATAAATGTGTACTCAACAAAGTCAACTAAGACTTGTAATTGCTATAGAATTGATACTTTTATATTAGTAGCTATGCTTAAGTACTAGTGAGAAGCATTAATCAGAAAAAGGTGGAATTGCTTTTTTGGGTGCTCCTACATCACATCATATTGTTCAAAAATATACAGTAATTTAAAAAGACATTAGTGTAATATTCCCCAAGCTGTGATTTTTGAGGTGTAGACACAAAAACAAAATCATGAAAAAAGTCGTAATAGACATCATATTGTAATTTATTTGTGTTGGCTGTATTGACGTGAAACCCTGTGGTAATGCACAGAGGTTAACTCTGCACTTCAATTAACTAGCATGATTTATGACAAAAATCTCCAAGTCATTTTTCATGGTGGCAATGCCGCATTCATGCTGATCTTCTACTGTATGTACTAAGTAATCACTGTGGCTAAGGGAATACATGGTATTCTACCTTAAAATGAGTTTTCTACATGGTAGCCTACTATGTCATTTATGTAATAAAGCAGATGACAGGTCACTAAAAGAATTATACGCCCTTGATTTTCATACAATGGAAGTTGTATACAGTACAAAGGAAAGCAATGATGGGTATTTATTGCAGGAAGCATTTAGAATGTTGCGAAGAAAATATACAAGGGGCTTTTATAATTGAAAGCTATACAAACCATCTCTAGGCTAAATAATATGATCAGACTTCTACCCTAAAATAGTTCAATTTATTATATACAAGCACTTCATTAAAATGTTAATGATCAATGTAATGAAATGTAGGTGTTTTGGCATCTATGGTTTAGTTTAAATGTTCCAACATCATTCTTTCCTAATATAATAACATTTCCTTACTTGACATATAAAAATAAAAATGGCTGGCATTGCCTTTTGTCTAACACCTATCCTTATGTTTTTTTTAACATAACAGAGTCTGCTTTAAAGAGAACCTGTGACATCTCCTGAGACGTCTGCTTAGTAAATCCCTTTATTCCCTGTGAAATAACAATTCTGGAGCAGCTTCTCTTATAACTCTGTGTTGTGCTTTTCCTCTGTTATTCCTTCCAGAAATGTATGTCTGAATCTGTCAGATGGGTGTTAACAATTCAGAGGGTGTGTCCCTGTACAGTCTGACACTGTCCAATCAATTCGGATAAAGTCAGTGTGTGCAGGGACACAGCCCTTTGAATACTGGAATGGTAACATCCAGCTGACAGATTAACTTCTTTTGACGTCAGGCACTTCAGGTTGTTCATCTGCAGCGACGTCTTTTGGCGTCGTTGCAAACATCTGAGTTTGCGGCGCCCGGCGCCACAGCAGCTCTAGGTTTGGGGCTGTACTACACAGCCCTGATCTCAGCGCAGCTCCTGCGAACACCGGGCAGCAGGGGAAACTTCCGCTCCCCGGTGTTTTAACCCTTTGATTGCCGCAGTTCGTCACTGCAGCGCAATCAAAGGGTTTCCCTGCTCTGTCGGGTGATCGGAACACCAGGTGACCCGACAGAGCCCGGGAAATGGCTGTACAGTCAGCCCTTTGAACCTAGAGTAGCCCCGGGGCTGTCTGTGTACCAAACCAGTGATCAGGGCAGACTGTGTGGTGTCCTGATCACTGCCTGTGTCAAACTGACACAGATTACAATGTATTAGCATATATGAATATGCTAATACATTACTAATGTTAAAAAAAAAAAAAAAAAAAAAAAAGTAACAGTTCTCCCCTCATGGGATTAAAAAAAAAAGTAAAAACCATAAAATATGTAAAAAAAATTTTTAAAAATAAATAATAAAACAAAAATAAATATTTATTAAAAAATAATTGTGCATACATTACACACACAAAAAATACACATATTAGGTATTCACACAACCAAATAACCTGTAGAATTAATATAACAAGTTATTAAGTGTGAAATGTGAATGGTGTAAAAAATATATAAAAAAACAAAAAATGTAATTAAAATTGAAAAAAAAAACCTTAAAAGTGAACTTATCCTGTTCCTCCATAAAGTACAACTCGTCTCGAATAAAATGAGGCCTCATCCAACTGCGTCATTGAAAAAAAAAAAAGTTACAACCGTTGAAATGCAAGGAGGCAAAAACGAAAAAAAAATTCTGGTCATTTACTACTTTTCAGGCATTCGGCTTAAGGGGTTAAGTAATTCATTTCTGGAAGGAATAACATAGGAACTGCACAGCTCAGAGCTATTAGTGCATCTTAAAAATTACAATATCACTGAAAAGATAATTGATATCAATAATTTAAGTCAGATAGAGAAACCCATATATTGTATAGACTCGTTACAGTATGAATTACAAGGTTTAATATAATACAATTGTGAAACCCCATAACAAATAAAAAGAAGTCTTGGAGAACTTTTCAATGGTATCTTAATTTTTTGAGATGCACTAGTATAAGAGAAGATGCTCCAGAATTGTTACATCAATAGGAACACAAACATTCATTAAAACAGCCCAGTCAGGAATGATCACAGGTCCTCTTTACCACATTACACCTTATGTATTTGGCATATGATCTTGGTCATTAAAAAAGATCCAAAGGATGTAATTAGGTGTAAGCCAGATCAAGGCAAAGGCTACACATATTTCTGTAGTAAAACAACTTTTGTACAGTTAAACAATGGAATGAAGTTGCAAATACTGTACATGTGACCCTTGCAAGATTTTTATGCAACTATTGAGCAACACATATATAAATTTTAAGAACGTGAATGTAAAAATGTCAATACAAGTCTCATGAGAATTAAAATCATTGGAGTTGTCACATGAAAAAAGCCAATGGATAGCACTAAACTTAAATCTTCATACTAATGTACTAGTAGAAGAACATTTTTTCATTGGTATTCCTAACTTCACGAGTTCAGTCAGTCCCAGTGTCAAAGTTATTTAAGTCTTATGCCAACGTGGAAGAGTTTGAAGACAATTGGTGGCACTAGTTTGGCTTTAAAAGGAAAGCAGTATGTTGTTGGTCCTACAGTTTGTAGAATATATGGACAACAGCCTTTTCTGATGATCATAGACAAGGCTGATGGCTGCTGTAAAAATTCCTATTTGTAGGCTTATACAGAGCCTGGGCTAATTGATAGCTGTTCTACATAACATGTCCTGAACTGACTGTCGAAATAGACTGTTTTTGATCTTCAGTTTTCCATGATCATGGAAGTAGTTAATTAGACCCCATGAGAATATTTGAATGGTAGCAAGAGGCAACAAACCTGCTTATATCTTTTTAAGCCTGACTGAATGCACTACCAGTCTGTGGGCCTTTACAGCAGTTCTTATATATCAGTGTCATATTGGGAATAATTTTATGTGGAAACTGTAATTTTTTAGCCAGCGCTAACATTTATACTACACATGTTCCCTTATTGATCTTTTAGTGGTTGACACTGAATTACAGATCACTGGATTCTATGATGCACGTCAGATGTTATAGATCAAGACTTTTATTGGTTTGTTTTATATTTAATACCTCCCTATAGAGGCAAGAATGGAAATGGAGAAAAGGAGGGAGCAAGAGAAAGCTCATATATGATTTTCACTTAGACAATATTCTGCATTAATGTCTCTAGAAGGCTAAATGATTAAAAAGAAAAATAATCCAGGTCTACAACTTTAGCCAAATGCCTAAAGGTTAACTGTGTTAAGGAACTATCTATCCGACTCCATAGTTTTCTACAGCAAGGGTGCATTAACTGTGGCATGAGGATTAGGGCTTAGAAAAGGTCTTTTGGTACCCTAAGCAAATACCCTTCCTCACCCCTAAAGGTGACCAAAGGCCTGCAAAGTCATTGTTTGTGCACCCTCAGCCATCAAACAGATACTTCTGTGGGGAGATACCATGTGATTGGCACTGTTATGGTGAAGCATTGTTAAAGACTATGGGGCAGTATGGGTTCCATTTTAAGAAATTCAAAGGACCTTCTCCAGAGGAAGTGATATTTTTTTGCTATAGCTACTACTCCATGTCTGGCACTAATACTATTTGCTTTTTTCATGTACTTACCTACTTGTTGGTTACTTTGCCGAATAAAACAATCTTAATTCATAGTGTAATAGTTTGCAAATGAGATTTACAAAAATTAAAACAACATTTGCTGTTGATTTAAAGTATTCTAGTAGTATAATGTTGTACCGTGTTAGCCATAGAAAGTAGTAGAAGAGTGAAGAAATCAGGCGATACTTTTTTCAGGCTAACTGAGTATATTTGATGGTGAGCTTTTGAGAGTACTAGCTCCCTTCTTCAGACAGGTTGTTATACAAGAAATTGAAAATTCACAGACTTTTTATACACAAAAGACAAGGACCTTCAAAGGGTCCTAGAATTCTTAAAAATAACAAAATGCAATATAAGCAGAGACGTCATTTACAACAGGTCAAGACATCAACTATCTGGAAACTTGTGAGGCATGACGGAGGGGTCAGTAAATCTGCGTCTTATCTCGTAGCCATCAGGTCGTGATTTGTGGCCATCACAGTTCACACATAGTTTGACATAAAGCTGGCATGAATATTTAGCCCATTTTGCAGAGTCTGAAATTTTTGCTTTAATTTAAATTCCCACTCCTTTCTCTCCCTCTCGTTTTAAAGTGTCCCAGTAAAACCATAATTTTCAGATCTTCAATACAATGGTCATCTGGAGAAGTGTTGTGCCACTGGAAGACCAGTTTGCTGTTATTAATAGTGAATCTGTGTGAGTTCATGTGCTGGCTGATTTCTCTGCCTATTTCCCCCACTTTAGGGGCCCTGTGATCGGGCATTGCGCACACATAAATCAGAAAAAACCACATTGCTAGACCTGCAGGAAAATGTCCCCCTAATTCTGTACACCTGCTGGGAATTGGGACAGGTACACTGTCAGCCGTGTGGATGTGACTGCAGGTCTTGCACCTGTTTTGCAGGCGGGGTTTGAGGTGCCATTTTCAGTTTGGGCCTTCAGGGCGCTCCGGACAATAATGTGCCGCAGGTTTGGTAGTTGCCAAAAGGAAAAAGGAAAGAGGGGGGAGTGGGAATAGTCTTTGAGTCTGTTGTCCTATGTAGACAGGTTGAAGTTCCTTGGCAATCTTTCGTAGGATCTCCCTTTGGGTTGTAGGTGACAACTCTGGGCACTCGTTCGTCCTTCTGGGTCTCTTTGTATGTAAGTAGACTGTCTCTGTTGAGGGCGGCCGCTTTGCTGATTTGATTGTCCGTCACTTTTGGCCTGTATCCCAATTGGAGAAATTTTGTCCACAGATCCAGGAGGTGTTTGTCCAGGTCTGTCTTGTCAGAGCAAATACGATTGTACCGTATATAATGGATTGTTTTGTGTGCTTGGGGTGGAAGCTGTCGTTTCTGAGGTAGGCCGTTCTGTCTGTGGGTTTGTGGTACACTGATGTGAGTAGCGGTGCTCTTTGATGTGTATTGTAGTATCCAGAAAGTGGATTTTGCTCTTTGAATAGGTAAGCTTGAGGTTGATGGTGGGGTGGAAGTTATTGAAGTCATATGGAATTGAATTAGGGCCTCCTGCCCGAAGTCCAGATGACAATGATATCATCGATGTAACGGAGGTACATCAGGGGTTTGGGGGTGCAAGTGGATAGTTTACGCCCCTTCCAGTTCAGCCATAAAGAGGTTTGCATACTGGGTGCACATCTGGACCCCATTTGAAGTTCCATTCGCTGTAGATATAGGTCCTCTCCAAAGGTGAAATAGTTGTGGTTGAGTATGAACTGTATGAGCTGTGTGACTGGTTTTGTTGGGAAGTTTAGTTTCCCCAGGTGCATCCGACATGCTGCTACTCCATCCTTGTGGGGTATGTTTGTATACAAGGATTCTACATCCATGGTGGCCAAAATGGTGCCCTCAGGAAGCGGACCGAGGGCATTGAGTTTGTTAAGAATATCTGTGGGGTCCTGGATTTAACTAGGAGTATCTCTGACCTGGGTTTTTAGGATATTTCCCACCCAACCTGAGATATTCTCTTCAGAGTCCTATACCAAAATTATAGGCCTCCCCGGGTTGCATCTTTGTGGATCTTGGGGGGCATGTAGAAAACAGCCCGCCCGGGATCCCTTGGATGTGCCCCCTCTACCTGCATCTGGACCTGAGTTGGAAATTCTTGATCATTTCTTTAGTTGTTTTATATAGGCCTCTGTGGGATCACTGTTAAGAATGGAGTAATGAGCGGGGTTGTACAGCAGTCTGTTCGCTTCCTGGATGAAGTTCAACATGACTATAACGCCCCCTATGTAAGCTGGTTTTAATATAATGTGCTGATTTTCTTTCAGTGAAGTGATAGCCTTCTGTTCCTGCAGGGTTAGGTTGTGTACTTGTTTCTTTACTTTCCCCAAGATCTCAGATTTTACCTTGCTTCTGAAACAGTCAATGTATTTATCCAGTGCTGCATTAATTCCAGGCTGGGGTCCAGGTTGATTTTTTGGTGGGTTCCTTATGGGCTGTTCTCTCAGAGTCGCTGCTGTATGGAAAGGGCTTTGTCATAGAATATCCCAGTCTTATTTTTCTGAAAAAACTCCTCCATGTCGTTGGGAGAGTTTGACATGGTCAGTGATGCTGAGGGGCAGAAGGAGAGACCTTTGAGAGAACTGACATTTTTTGTTTTGTTTGGCTCAAAAGAAGGAGGGTTCACAACAACAGCTCTGGTGAACTTGGTGGCGTGCTTGTGTTGTAGTGATTTAAGCCTTTTGTCTCAGTCTCTGGAGCTTTTTCTTCTTATTGTTGATAAGCATGTCCTGCAGTTTCTGGGTAGTATGTGTGGAGTTTGGCCTTTTATCTCCTCTGGGGTCATTCTCCAGTGATGTCTTTAGGGCCTTTATCTCCTCCTGTGTTTTTCTTTGTTGTTATAAAGGAAATTTTTAGCATGTAGTTGGGGCAGCTTTTCAGATGTTCGAGAAAACACAGTTGTTCTGCATATCGGCTGTTGTAGGTGTGCCGGGTTGGGTTATGCAGAGTGTAGCCTTTTGGGATGAGTCTTTCCTTTTTGCATTTTGTTAAGAAGAAGATGTCGCTGTTGGTTGTGCAAGTTTCTTAAAGCGGTTTTTCAATTCCATTCTTGAGCGGTACATTATGGTATCTTCCAAATTGCTAGTAGTATAATTTTTTGTACCGTGTTAGCCATAGAAAGTAGTAGAAAGTGAAGAAATCAGGTGATTACCTTTTTCAGGCTAACTGAGTATAATTTGATGGTGAGCTTTCGAGTACTAGCTCCCTTTTTCAGACAAGTTGTTACAAGAAATTGAAAATTCACAAAACTTTTTATACACAAAAGACATGGACCTTCAAAGGGTCCAAGAATTCTTAAAAATAACAAAATGCAATATAAGCAGAGAAGTCATTTACAACAGGTCAAGACATCAACTATCTGGAAACTTGTGAGGCATGACGGAGAGGTCAGTAAAAACTGTGTCTTATCTCGTAGCCATCAGGTCGTGATTAGTGTTGAGCGATTATTATCGACAAAGTTGAAATCGGCACAGTTTTTATGGTGATCGGATTTTTTAGATCATGCGATAATTTAGGTTAAAATCTGTGCATCATTATTAATCGCACCATTTCGGCGCTTTCC
>JAODAL010067411.1:0-17303 GCA_025379985.1 Phyllomedusa bahiana | reverse complement strand
GTGAGTCTTGCTTGTGGGGGCCCCGGCCCCGTGATCTGTGCTGGGCCGGCCCCTAGTCTGTGCTGTGTGCTGGGGCCCGGGCCCTGATCTGTGCTGTGTGCTGGGGCCCCGGCCCGTGAGTTTTGGGGTTGTGTGGGGTCGGCCCCGGAGTCTTGTGTGTTGGGGTGGGCCCGTGATCTTGCTGTGTGCTGGGGTCGGCCGTGAGTTGGGGGGGGTTGGGGTGGCCGGGTTTGTGTGTCGGATGGGGCCCGTGGTCATGCGGGGTTTTTGGGGGTCGGGCCGGTTTTGCTGTGTGCGGGGGCCCGGCCCGTGAGGTCTGTGGGGGGGTGGCGGGGGTTGGGGGGTCCGGCCGGAGTCTTGCTGTTCTGGGGCCCGGCCCTGAGTTGTGCTGTGTGGGGGCCCGGCCGTGAGTCTGGTGTGTGCTGGGTCCGGCCGGATAATCTGGTGTGGGGTGGCCGGGTCTATGCTGTGTGCGGGGGCCCGGCCCCGTAGTCTAGTGTGTGGGGGGTCCCCCGGGTCTGTGCTGTGTGTGGGGTCCGGCCCTGAGTCTGTGCTGTGTGCTGGGGGCCGGCCCCTGAGTCTGTGCTGTGTGCTGGGGTCAGGCCCGTGAGTCTATGCTGGGGTCCGGCCCCGTGAGTTATGCTGTGTGCTGGGGCCCCCCGGAGTCTATGCTGTGTGCGGGGGGCGGCCCCTGAGTCTAGCGTGTGCTGGGGCCCGGCCCCGGAGTCGTGCTGTGTGCTGGGGTCCGGCCCCGGATCTGTCTGTGTGTGGGGTCCCCCCGGGGGAGTTGTGCTGGGCCCGGCCCGGATTTGTGCTGTGTGGGGCCCGGGCCCCGTAGTCTTGCTGTTTGCGGGTCCCCCCGTGAGTCTATGTGGGGGGGGTGGCCGGGCCCGGGGGGCCCCCGTGGTCTTTTGTGTGTCTGGGGCCCCGGCCCTGAGTCTGTGCTGTTGTGGGGCCCGGGCCCTGAGTTTTGTTGTGTGCGGGGGTCCGGCCGTGAGTCCTTTTCGGGGTCGGCCCCGTGAGTCTTGCTGTGTGCGGGGTCCCCCCTGGTCTTGGGGGGCCCCCCGGGTCGGCCCCGGGGGGAGGGGTGAGTCTTGTGTGTGCTGGGGTCCGGCCCGTGAGTCTGTGCTGTGTGCTGGGGTCCGGCCCGTGAGTCTGTGCTGTGTGCTGGGGTCCGGCCCGTGAGTCTGTGCTGTGTGCTGGGGTCCGGCCCGTGAGTCTGTGCTGTGTGCTGGGGTCCGGCCCGTGAGTCTGTGCTGTGTGTTTGGGGTCGGCCCTGAGTGATTATCTGTGTGCTGGGGTCCGGCCCGTGAGTCTATGCTGTGTGCTGGGGTCCGGCCCGTGAGTCTATGCTGTGTGCTGGGGTCCGGCCCGTGAGTCTATGCTGTGTGCTGGGGTCCGGCCCGTGAGTCTATGCTGTGTGCTGGGGTCCGGCCCGTGAGTCGTTGCTGTGTGTGGGGCCGGACCGTGAGTCTGTGCTGTGTGCTGGGCTATGCTGTGTGCTGGGGTCCGGCCCGTGAGTCTATGCTGTGTGCTGGGGTCCGGCCCGTGAGTCTGTGCTGTGTGCTGGGGTCCGGCCCGTGAGTCTATGCTGTGTGCTGGGGTCCGGCCCGTGAGTCTATGCTGTGTGCTGGGGTCCGGCCCGTGAGTCTATGCTGTGTGCTGGGGTCCGGCCCGTGAGTCTATGCTGTGTGCTGGGGTCCGGCCCGTGAGTCTATGCTGTGTGCTGGGGTCCGGCCCGTGAGTCTGTGCTGGGGTCCGGCCCGTGAGTCTATGCTGGGGTCCGGCCCGTGAGTCTATGCTGTGTGCTGGGGTCCGGCCCGTGAGTCTATGCTGTGTGCTGGGAGTTGTGGGTGGGGGCGTCGCTGCATTGGTTTTCGGTCTGACCCCCTGTTCTGTTTCCTTGCAGGAGGATGAGTCCCCGCGCAGCGTTCTAGAGGAGATGGGACTGGCTTGATACACAGAGGACACCTCCTACTCCCCCTTTTGTTTTGTTTTTTGACCAAAACTCCTTTTTACATTCCCCTTCCCCAAAATACAGCCACACCCCCTCGCCCCTTCCTTTGTTACAATCACTACAGGAGCTCCCTGGTCCACACGACCAGCAGGCACACCACACGCTGACCATTGCCGGCTCGGACCCGCCATAGCTATGTGTCTGTCTGTGCGTAGCCGCTTGTCTTCTCCTCTCTGTACAGTTTCGATGATGCAAGAAAGGGACCAACTGCACCTTCTCGCTCCGCCGACGCCTCCCCCCGCCCCCCGTGTTTTAGACGAGTAATTGAACACATTTTTGTACACAGTCGGTCGCGGCACGCCACGTCGGTTTTGGGTTTTTGCACACTTTGGTGATGGGCACCTGTCTGTTCCCGCTCCCTCCCTTGTTGACCGTCCAGGTTCTCCAAAGAAGGGGGATTGTCTCCACCACCGTGAATCCCTTCTCCCCTGTCGGGGTCCATTTCAAGGACATACTCCGCCTCCTCTTACCTTCCCACAACCGCACGAACTTCTGAAATAAAACATGAGTGCTGCTAAATTACCTCCGCTTCCTCTTAGTTCATCAAAACCTGTGCAGGTGCGCTGTGTACCGATAACGGGGAAGGTGGGCGAGGTGTGGCTAAGAACCAGTGGGCGCACATGCGTCGTGGATAAACAAATGGGCATCTAGGTCAGATTTTAGCTGATTATTTCCAAAATCTGATGTTTTAGTGGAAACCGTCAACAAGCCAGGTCTTCATTAAGGAAACCCCGTGGCATCCACTCAGTTTCCTAAGTGAAAATCCACAGGATTTTTTCCTCTCACACACATTTTATAAAATATTTGTAAAATAAAAACAGATGTATATTCGTTACTGTAAAGCAGATTTCCAGGATTTGACGCTATAGTGGAAACAGTCAACAAGCCAGGTCTTCAGTAAGGAAAAACTGTGACGTCCGCTCGGTTTCTTGATTGAAAATACACACAATTTTTTATTTTTTTTTTCCCTCCCACACAAATTTTATAAAATACGTGTAAAATTTGTTATTAACACATTTGTGAACAGCAACTTGCTGATGGTTTCCAGGTAGAATTTTTTTTTATTTTCTAAAATGCACCCCCATAAGCTTTAAGGAACATAAGATGGTTAATGTTACAGAACAGATGTATCTTCATTACTGCAAAGCAGATTTCCAGGATCTGATGCTATAGTGGAAACAGTCAACAAGCCAGGTCTTCAGTAAGAAAAAAAATTGTGACATCTACACTGTTTCCTTAGTGAAAATCCACACAGTTATTTTTTTCCCTCTCACGCACATTTTATAAAATATTTGTAAAATTAGGTAATAACCGGTTTGCGAGCAGCAACTTGCTGATGGTTTCCAAGTAGATTTTGTTTTTCTAACATGCACAATATAAACTTTAAAGAACATAAGCTGGTTAATGTTACAAAACAGATGTATCTTCATTACTGTAAAGCAGATTTGCAGGATTTGATGCTATAGTGGAAACAGTCAACAAGCCAGGTCTTCAGTAAGGAAAAATTGTGACATCCACTCAGTTTCCTTATTGAAAATTCACACTATATTTTTTTTTCCCCTCACATAAATTTTATAAAATATTGGTAAAATTAGTTATCAGATTTGTGAGCAGCAACTTGCTGATGGTTTCCAGGTAGAAATTTTTTTATTTCCTAATATGCACCCCCATAAGCTTTAAGGAACGTAAGATGGTTAATGTATCTTCATGACTTTTTTGCACATTTCTAAAATATGACGCATTAGTGGAAGAACTGGAGAAGGAAAAAACTGTGACGGCCACACATTTAAAATGGAACATAGTAGATGTGACCAGGGAAATGCAACTCAATATCGGTTCCCCAGATTCTGCCGTTTTTAGAGATCTGTCATATGTAGCCCTAGTGCGCTATGTGGCTCAACCACAAGCCTCAGAGTAGAAGGAGCACCCACCAGGTTCTGGGGTTTCATTTTCAATACGATTTTCTCTAGGTGAAATTACAGGTTTGCAGACACCCTAAGATGCTAAAACTTAATAAACAGCCCTAAAATGATCCCATGTTGGAAACTGCACCTCTTAAAGGGGTTTTCTCACTACATTGATTCATCTCACCTCAGTCCTGTTTTCTTGGTTTCACTTTGAATTCAGGGGCGTGTTTACTGCGCTTTCACTTGCTGCAGTGAAGCCCAGGTCTGTTAGCTATAGCAAAAGTACTGACAGGCTATCAGGAGAGATCAAACAGGTCTGTAGCTATAGTGACCTGAGGAGCTGATGCAGCCCATACAAGATGGGGGATATCTAGGTATAGGTTTAGGGACAGCTGATAATGGACACATATTGCAAAGTAACTTGTTTTTACAAGATCTTTAACATAAAAAGAAATCCTTGTAGTGAGACAACCCCTTTAAAGAATATATCCAGAGGAGTGTTGAGTATATCAACCCTCACAGATGTTGTTTTTATAGATTTCTTTTTTTTTATTTTTATTATAAGGCTTTATTTTTACAGCGTTCTCCGTGTGGCATTAATGACAGGTTTTTTATGTTTTATTACTGTTGCACAATAGAAATGCGTTTACAAAAAATGTGTTTTTATGTCGTCATAGTCTTATAGCCATAACTTTTTAGATTTCTGTATACGGAGCTGATTAAGTGCTTGTTTTTTGCGGGATGAGTTTACTTTTTCATTGGTACCATTATGGGGTCACAGAACTGTAAGGGTAAATATAGGCAACCCAAACAAAACCAATATCTAGACTTTTTGTTCCATATACTTTAGATAAATAAGACTATAAAACTTAACCTTGAATAAATATCTTAAAATAGACAAAACAAATCTAAAATCTACTAAAATAGTTTCACTTATTCAATTACCACATTAGAGACCATACTTGCATGTCTTCAGATACAGTCATCCATGAGAAAAGTTTAGTATCTGGGGTATATAGGGCCAGATTGGCCCCTTATTCTGTGTACCAGATGGTCCCCTAGTGGCTTGTTATGTGGATACAGCTATCTAGATTTTAGATTTGTTTTGTCTATTTTAAAATATTTATTAAAGGTTAAGTTTCATAGTTTTGACTAGTGATTTACCACTATGGGGTGCATATTACACTTTGATCGCTTTTTATTAAGGTTTTTGTGAGGCATTTTGAACAAAATATAGCAATCTTGGCAGTGTTTTTATTTTTTAAAGCCATCACCGTGCGGTATAAATGACATTAGCGTTACTCAGTAGGTTGATACGATTACAGCAATACCTAATTTGTTTATTTTTTTTATGTTTTACTGCTTTTACACAATAAAAACACTTTTATTCAAAAAGGAAAACACGTTTTTGCATGCAAAAGTATGTAGAGCAGTAACTTTATTTTCTGTAGTAAGGAAGTTGTGTACGGGCTTCTTTTTTACAGGATGAGTTGACGTTTTTATTGGTATTTTGGCGTTTATCTGAGTTTTTGTTCGCTTTTAAATCCGTTTTTTCGAAGGCAGAGTGAAGCAAATACTGCAATTCTAGTAATGTTTTATTTTTAACAGGTTCGTTTTACTCTGTGGGTTGATACGATTACGGCGATATCCAGATTAAATAGTTTTTTTTAATGTTGAAACGCTTTTAAAAAAAAGAAGTGTTTTTATTGTGTAAAACAACATTTATGCATTGCTGTCTTCTGATAGCCATAACGTTTTTTTACTTTTCTAAATACAGAGCTATGTAAGGGCTGCTTTTTTTTGCAAGATGAACTTACTTAGTTGGTACCACTTTGGTGTTTAAATGACTTTTTGATCGCTTTTTATACCATTTTATGTGCTGCGGGATGAATGAAAAGCGCAGTTCTGAGACTTTTTTGGGGGCGATTGCCGTTTGTATAGGGGACAAGAGTGGTGTACCAGTTTTCATTATAGTTTTTGGTTTGTTTTTTTTTTTACTTTTTTTGCACTTTTTGTCTCTTTTTTTTCTTCTCTTTTTTTACTTGTCCCCATAGGGGATTTGTATACGTGATCATCAGATCACTGATACAATAGAGAGCAGTACATAGCATAACTGCTATGTAGGGGTCTCCACGGCTACTGTCAATCACTATGCCCAGCCATGCCCGTCGGCCATTAAAAGACAATTGTTAAGGGGTTAACTTCGTAACCCTCAGTAGGATGACGTATGGTGGAACCCTTGATAATGGAGGCACAGTTTTTGCAAGACAAGAATGCATAAGTACCAGTGCGATTTAGAACTCGATGTCCTCTGTTATAGGTGGTTTAATCTCCCTTTCACCGACCTCATTTGAAAAGACAACGTGCCGTTTCTTCAAATAAATGGCCATATTTTGGGTCAAGGTGTAGTCTATGCCAATATCTATTAATGGCTTTACGCATAATTTCAGAATATTTGTCATATGTAGATATAAACATAATTATATCTTTGGCTTTTTTGTCGACCTACGAGTTTCCCCTCTTGTCCTAGTTTGTATTTCATCACCTATTTTTATGGGTTCTTCTCTGTCATGTTCTCGGGATGCAAACTTATCAATCTTTATAAAAAAATTGGTCTGACATTGCTATTCAGTAGAGCAGATTCTTCTAGCACCAATGAACTGGCCCTTGGATATACTCTATTTTTTTTATTTGGTTTCTCAACAATAAATTGATTACAAACATTATGCATATAACCTCTTGATGAAATGTTTAAACATATCAAGATGCTAGCAGCAACTACAACGGTTGGTGATGTGGGCTTCAGGCTAGCCAGGGCTAGAGTAGAAGGCCACTCGTCTTAAAAAAGTCCAGACAAGAAACCGATTTTCTAATTGAAAACATTGAAAGTTCACAAAAACAGGATCTACAGGGAAGAATAACATCTACAACAAACACTCCAACTATGAGGACAAAAAACAAAACAAAAAAAAACGGGGGAAGAGGGGGGGAGAGGGGGAAGAGGGAGGGTTCGCCCACAGTGTGAGGGATGCCCAGTTAGTGGGGGACAGTATAGGGTGTCTATTAATTTGCCTGGAAACTAGGTTGGCACCCCCAAGAGAACAGGTATCCGCCAAGGACTGTGAAACATAGATCAATTTAGCATGTGGAAATCACGACGGTTAGACTGAGGGAAGGTGTTTAGACGCCCAGGGATCCGCGCAAAGCCGCCCTAAACGGTACCATTTGGAAATCTAAAAGGGGAAAACCAAAGACTTAATAATATTATGTAGACATGAAAGGCTTATATGTAGGGTTTCCCAGTGGTGAAACATTTTTCAAGTTTAATTAGTTAGCCGTTTCCCTTACAGCCTTTCAAGATCCAGAATACGTTTTGGTCGAGTAGCAGAACCTCACTACTACTGGCATTGAGGTCTCCAACCAATTATATAGGATTGCATCGTTTCGCCGACCGGAGGAGAAGAATTTTAGGAGAGTGTGGTATTTGCTAAGGCCAGGTTAGGTCATGAGAGGCAGAAGGGCAGGAGACAACGAGACATCCAATTTCCCATTTTAGGTTTAAAAGCATCTCTCAGTTCTCCCACAGAATCTCTGTGAGTGGGGAAATGACATATTCCATGAATCAGGTCTGTCTTAGGTTGCGAGCATTTAGGGCAGGACAGCTTACGGTTGGGAGCAAGGGGAATGGGGGCGGATATTAAATCCGTAAATCTCTCGATGATAAAGCGATAATTAAGTTTCCCGCCATTTCTCGCTGATTTACGGCTTTAATGATTTTTTCCAGCCTTCTAAGGCCCACCTGCGGGATTGGTTAGATTGGAAATTCTCCTCCAATAGGACAGTGATTTAGATACTTTTTCAGGGTATTTGACGCCTCCCTTAGTTTTGCGTACAGCAGAGGAGAAGGGTGTTGTCGGGAGGACTGAGGGACCCACTAGATCATTCAAAGTCATTCGAGGGGAAATTCGTTAGTGAGGATTTAACTACTTGGATCTTAAAAGCGGTTATTACCTGAGGGAAATGTCAGGAATGGGAATTGGGGAGTTGTTTAGGTTCTGAAGTTCGGGTAATGAGTGGTAGTTAAATTTTTGAATATTGAATACGTAGACCCACCGTGGCTATACCCCTCTCCTTCCAAACGCGAAGAAGATGGGTGATAACTTCACTCTACGGAAACTCTGGGTGTCCTGATAGCGGCATGTGCTTGCTGAGGGGGCAGGGTGTTTAACAGCTCTACGGCTGATCTTCCAGGTAGGCGATTGTGTGGCGCATTAGGACGGCTATGACACTAATAGTCTGAGGGCTGGATGTTTGGCAAATTGGTGTGTAGGGGAGGTGATGAGAGGTCCCTTGGGAAGCGAGTTGCTGACTCGAGCTCTGTGTTGGAGTATGACAGGAAGAATTTTTTTACCCAGTCCAGCAATGTCCTGAGATTGCACGTACGTTGTTACTGTCCACATCAGGAAGGTTTATGCCCCATTTGCTAGGAGAGCATAAGCTTTGTGAAGGGCTATTCTAGGTTTTATTCCCTGACCCAAATGAATTCTCGAAATCTGCCATGAATGATTTTGACATCGCAATAAATGTTTTAACAGTAAGGGGATGTTTGAAGGGGGTACAAAAGTTTTGGGAAACTTCATCATGCGGACAAGGAGGAACAATCGGGCTAAGATGGGAATGTGGTAATTTCGGACCATCTGTAAGCTCTCTGACAATTATCAATTGAGAGGGGGAAAGTTGAAGGAGTAGAATAGTTCCGGTGAGTATTTTCCTATGAAGATGCCGAGGTATTTGATGATTATTGGTGATGTTTATTGGGTATCTAGGTGGTCCAGTTGGGTTGTGGGCGCCGGATTAGGGGCGACGTTCTCAACGCTCCGTCTTTGATTTCGTTAAATTTTGAAGCCTGAGAAAGTCCATAAACAGTCATTAGGTGGTGAAATTAGATGTGGAGGTCTCTCTAGGGATGTTGAGGAAAAAAAATTATGTCTCAGCCAAAAAGAGTAGTTCTGCTCGGATGATTTTAAAGAGATTCCTCAAAAATGGGAGGAGGCGATAAGAAACCTAGCAAAGGGTTCGATCGCCAGGTTGAAGAGGTAGGGGGATAGAGGGCAGCCCTGTCTTGTGTCGCGTTGTAGGGAGAATGGGGTGGACAGAAAACCTGGGAGGCTTATCTGGGCGGCCGGGTTGCTATACAGGGTAGACAAGAAACTACGAAATGGCCCCGTGAGTCCAATTTTGTCCAACACTAAGTTTAGCCACCCCCAGTCGACCGAGTCAAATGCCTTCTCAGTATCAATTGTAACCAAGGCCGAGTGGGGGTGGAGTATTGAGGATTTCTTGACCACATCTAAAATAAGTAGCACTTTTCTAATATTGGTTATCGCCGACCTCCCTTGGACGAAGCCTACTTGATGGGGTCCAATTAGTTTGGTCATAAGTGGGGCTAATCGATCCGCAAGGATTTTGGAGAGCAGTTTCAGGTCTTGGTTAATTAGGGAGATCGGACGGTACGAAGAGGCTAAGGTCGGGTCTTTACCTGATTTTGGGATAATTTTAATATAAGCGGTGTTCATTGGGGTAGGGATAGGTGAGCCAGACAAGTAGGAGTTAAACAGGGATAAAAGGGTAGGAGTAATTTGGGTTTTTAAGGCCTTAAAGAATTCCCCAGTATACCCGTCTGGGCCTGGGGCTTTGTTTGCTTTCAGTTTTCCGATAGCTGACTCGATTTCAAGCTCAGAAACTGGAGACCCCAGTAATGAAACTTCCTCAGCTGTGAGCCCAGGAAGTTTGACACTGGTTAGCCACTCGCGGGAGGCCTTTCTATCCAGATGCTCGTCAGCATAGAGCGTCTGGTAAAAGGAACGGAGGACGTTCGTCACCTGACCACCCTCCGATACCAAATTTCCATCTCGGTCACGTAATGAGGGAAGAGATGGAGGGGGGTGGTGGCCCTTGTGATTTCGCTAACAGTCTACTGGTTTGCTGCCAAAACGGAATAGGTTTAGCTTCCATTTTAAGATTGCGAAAAAAGTTCCCTCTTCTCCAACCAGTCGTTGTATTCCGCGCTTGGAATTCTGCAATAGTTTTGTTCTCAGAGTGAGAGGGGAAACCAAAAAAAAAGCATCATAGGCTCTTGCTTTTACAGTGCGTTGCCGGGAACGCGGTTTGATTTTGTCATTAATTGCTGCTTAAGGCCTAGGAGACATATTCGACAACCTTCCCTGAGAACAGCTTTGGCTGTGTCCAGTTTAAGTTGATGGGAGTCTCTTGGTGCATTGCATTGTGAGTATGGTATTCCATCCACCAAACTGTAGGGTCAATTGAAACTCATTATCTTTTGTAGGAAGGAGGGAAATTCGGCGATGAAATCTGTGCCCATGGGGAAGCGATCCGCAACAGAGAGACGTGACGGGGGACGGGAAATGATCGGATTGATTAAAGTAACCGATTTGAGCCTCACGCCCACCCGTGGCAGAAGACCCCCCTTTGAGTCAAAAAATCGATCCGTGACCAGGTGTTATGGGGGTGGGAAAAAAAAGAGAACTCACGCCCCTCAGGGTTATGGATACGCCAAGCATCACAAACGTTTAAGTTCTGAGAGTGGCTTAGGTGGGATTTTATGAGCTGTTGTGAGGTCTCGGTCCTGGTTTCCCCTTCTATCCTCCTGAGGGTGCATGGTGGAATTAAAGTCACCACCCAAAATTTTGTTGTCAGTGGTGTCGCTCAAAATAACAGTTTCTAGACCCTTATAGAAGGTTGAACCCCTGGCATTGGGTCCATAGATGTTGTAAAGTGACCAAGTTTCCTCTGCCAGGCGTAATGTAATGTTACTCCACCTCCCTTCACTATCATGTCTGTGGTTGAGAATCTGGGCGCTGACATGTTTCCCTATAAGTGTAATCACTCCTGCTTTATTATCTATCGCGGGAGAACCGAACACCTGGCCCACCCAAAGCCGTTTCATTCTTTCGAAGTCCTGCACTGGTAGATGTGTCTCCTGGAGGAGAGCTATATCAATTTTTAAACGTTTGAGGTGTTTCAAGACCATCAAACGTTTATTGGGGGAGCGTAGCCCCTTGATGTTCCAGGAAACTATCTTCATGTTCCCGGCTCAGGAGAAGAGTATCAGTGCGGTCTACTGTGGTGGGAGGGGCGAGGGGGAAGTGGGAAAGAAGGGAGGAGAAAGGAGGGGGAAAAAAAAAAAAAAAAAAAGGAACAAACACACACAAACTAAGTCAAGACAAAGGGCTAAATTAAGCCCGGCACTCCGAGGAAAGAGGCAAGTTCAAACCACAACAGTTCCTCCTCAGAAAATCTGCTAAGTGACTTCGCTTTTTTCCACCAAAAACTGGGGTGCAAATTAGCAAAAAACAAAAACATTGATACTGAAGGGGCTGTCCTGGATCAGTGGGGCCCAACTGGCAGCGACCCGAGTTATGATCATTAGGCCGGCGCTATGCCAGTCACTTCTCTTTTTGCACGGATAGCGAAGTGCGAGGGTAAAAGGGAGAAAAACATCAGGGGAGGGGGGGGGGGACCCAGAGAGTAAAAAAAGTAAAGTCTCAACAAAACTGGGTGGAGGCCATAACATCTCCCGTGTGCTCAGAAAGTAGTGTCAAGGCAGTAAGAGTTCTGGGTGCGGCTGTTCCCAAGTGAGGCGACAAAGGATATGGTCAGTGTCTCAATCGGTCATTCTGGAGGCCTGACGTTTCCTCTGCTCCTTTGGGCTCGCGGTACGAGAAGAGTGGGAAGGACCAGGGTCATCCTCCACAGTGCTCGGGTTGTCCCTGATGATAAAAGAAGATCGGAGTGGCAGAGGGGAATGACAAGGAATGGGTGAGAAAGATGATTGGAACACGTCTCATGCTGTCCTCTGTCGATGAAACTTTGTGCTTCCTCCGGGGAGTAGAATGTCGAAATGTTTCCATTTCTGTGAAATACTTTTAGGAGGCCGCGTAGAGGAGGGGCGGAATTATTTGCTTTAGGAACAAAAGCGAAGCAGATTGTGATGAGGAATGTCCTGTGTTGAGAACGAACTCCGCCAGAAAAAGTCTTCAAAGAACTGTTATTTTCCTGCCCCTGAAAATAAGGTCAGATTTGAGTCTTCGAAAGGCTCGTAAAATTGCTACTTTGTCTGTAAAGTCCAGAAATTTCGCAATGATCTGGCGCGGGCGGTCAGAGGGTTGTGTAGGGTTGTCAGGACGCGTTGGTGGTTTGGTGCCACTTCTCAGGTCGGGACCAATCCGATGCACTCTCTCGACTTTACAGGGGCCCCTCAGACCTAGCGCTTCTGGTAGATCCCTCTCGCATAGATTTATCAGCTCGTTAGCCGGGATCGCCTCAGAGATCCCTAAGACTCGCAAATTTGTTTTATTCTTGTCTGTTTTCAAGGTCTTCCAATTCTTTTCGTATCCGTCCATGATGTGCTGAGCCAAGTTCAGATAGGTCAGTAGCGGACTTTATCCATGTCGCTGTGAGGTCTTGGAGTTTGTAGGTAATGTTCGTCGTGTCGGTTCAGCACTGGATTTTGACGTCTGCTATTCATTGTGCTTACCATGCGTGCTACAGATGCGGTCAAAGAGGCTTGGAGGTCTTCAGAGATCTGTTTAGCTACCTCCATCACTATCAGTGCAAATTGAGAGCTTGAAGGGTCTATCGGTGGATGATTCATGTCCAGGATGGGGTTCTGGTCAGTGGACAGTGATGACGCTGGTTGCTGAGGGTTTTGTGGGTGTATCCCATTCTTGGGATGAGGCCATGTTGGCCTTTGGGGCTTGCTGTGGCACCAGACAGGGAGGCTCAGGGGAGGGTGGGAGCTGGTCTTTACTGTCCTTCCCCGCTTGTTTAACACTTTTATTGCGCCCCATTTTGCAGACAAACTTTTCCATTGGCTGCTGGGTTCTAGAACAGTCCAGTGCTTGTGGGTGACGTTGGGACAGATTGAACCCAGTGGCTGCTTAGTCTAGGCGTTGCCGTAGGGGTGAAGGGTTGTAGGGCAGTGTCACTGCGCAACCCGGAGATAGCTGTCCCAAGATGGGGCCCCGGGTGTGTTGGTGACCACTGCAGTGAAGGGCCCAACTGGGTATTAAGGGCCCTTTGGGTTTATAGGCAGAGGGGGGAGGTATCAGAGGGTTTACCTCGGGCTGTATGGGCTGAGAGGACCTTTAAACAGGGCCCCCCCTTTCTTACCTTAAAAGGGTCGCTGGCTTTCGGTCCGTCCCTGTCATGGGTTTCCTGTTGTTTGGGAAAAGGGCGCCTGGGTTCTCCCCCAGGCCCCTGGTGTCGGGGCCATTTAGGGGGCCTTGCTGCAAGCGGGGGAGCTGTCACACTCGTAAGCCACACGGTGGGGGGAGCCCCTGATTTCCTGCCGGTGTTACTGCGCCGGGGCGCCTGCTGGCGGGTTTCCCGGGGGTTTTGTTTTTCTCCTCCGTCCCGGCTCCTGTGGTCGCGCGGCAACCCTTTTCTCTGGTGAGCCCCTCAAGTGCTCCGCCTCAGTACGGGCTGCGGGGGGCAAAATTGTGGGGTTTATGTCGGGTTCGCCCAGAAATCCAGGAGCTCCCGCTTCAAGCTCCCAGCATGGCGGCGCCGGATCCGGAAGTCCTTGGATATACTCTTGAAAACTTTTTTCATAATTATTTTGTTCAATAGATTTAGTGTAAAGTGGTATGTTAAGAGGATTACCTTTTTTGTTACTACTACATCCAAAAAGTGAACTATTGTTTTTGGGTTTATTCAGTGAAAATGAAATGAGATGTTGAGTGTAGGTCATTGGCCAGCTAATGATTTATTGTTTCTTTTCATATCGGCTAGACGGAGTGTATGACCTATGGAGTGCTGGAGCAGGAGTGAGGACAGGTGAGTAGACACTGGCAGAGGGAGACAGGGGCCACAACAGGTACACAGACATAGTTGTGGTCCAGACCAGGGACCTTAGCATGGACCGTGACGGCAAGAACTTCAGAAATGGAAGGGTAGATGGTACCATCAACGTGGATGAACAAATCATCCATGATGAAAGTGGTTATTCCAGTAGAGAGTCCTGGATGAGCTCAGGGGTCAGTATACAACTGCAAAAAATGAGAACATGGCAGAAGAGTCGTCTGGTGTGAACTTCAAAGGAAGGGTGTGTGAGAGAGGACTTGGTAAGTGCATTGTGGAAAAAGAAGTATACCGACTCCACCACCCTGTCTGGTCTCGGCGTATGGGAGAAGTGTAGACCACCAAAGCTAAGAGCAGCATAAAAGCAGTGTCTGAGTGTGGGAGCTATCTTTCGTTAATTTTCTAAACTGCTTTAAAAAGAGCTTTTTAACGTGATTGGAATGATCATGTTACCAAATAGATGTTATAGCAGATTTCCAAAATATGTTGTGAAGTAGAAACAGGCCATAAATAGTCTTCAGTAATTTTAAGGGGGTTACATATAGATGCAATGAGACAAGGAAAAAATTTCCCGCACCTCCCTTTAAGTACAAGGTATAAAGTCTTAAGGATGTGAAAGACCTAACTGGGATCATGGGCCCCGGCCCATAGTGCTTACTGTGTAGATACCCTAGTGTTACTCATGACTGGCAGAAGTTGAACCGTAGTGGCCGGTAAGAATTGGTATAAAACTTACAATAACTATCTGCTTGATCACCAGTTTCCTTGGAAGTCCGTTGCCTACATCTTCAGAAGATGATGTCGGTGATGGTCAAAATTTAATAAACCTCGCTTTTTTATCAGAAGAAACGGGCCAGAATTCCCCCCAAAAGGAATTTGTTTTTAAGAAAAATTCAAGTAGGGTGCTGACGACTTCTTTGTCACTGCAGAAGGCGTTTTCTCACCACACTGATTTCTTTTTTCATGTAGGAAAGGTAATGAAACTATTACAAAAACTTGCTTTTATTTTTGCTTTGTTAAGGAGATAAAAAATATTTGAGCTACTGCTCATGTACACAAGTTTCTCTAGGTTGCCGATTCCTTTACCCTGTTCTGTCTCTCGTCTGATTTCTCCAGCTTCTACCACAGGACACTCCCTGCTGAGTCTTAGCTCTAGCACACAAGCTTGTTTATCCACGTTAATAACCTTTAAAGTGCTGTAGCTTTGTGCAATTCCAATTATAAACCTCCTGCAGTCATGTCACTGTAACAGGCTCAGTTAGGAATAGGAGAGCTATAGACCCACCCACAGCCTAACCAGGAAGTATGAGTGTAGCTGGCTGTGGCTCTGTGAAATTACATGAAGCGAAATTTCAGAGAGATTTTTGGAGGCTGAGGCCCCAAAAAGAAGTCTGAACGGGCTCAAATGAGAGGGAATAAAAAGTGTAGGACCCCCTGCATTGAGGTCCCCCTTTAAAGCGGGGGGGCTTAAACATTTGATCAAAAAAATGTGAAAAAAGAAAACCCCAAAGTTTTTTTTCATGTATTGTGATAGCATAAAAGCTTTTTTTTAGAGGGTTTTCCCTGTTTTTTTTGTTTGCTCTTAGAGCAGACGGATCTCACTGCCCCCCTTCAAAACCCCAAGTGAAAAGGGGGCCTGGAACAGACGAATGTCACTGTACCTTGCTAACCCCACTGTGTTGGGACCCCAGCAGATGGTTATATTCTTATTTCATAGGGGACAGTATTATGTGCTATATTCTTGTTTATAGGGGCAGTATTATAGTAGTTAATTCTTGTACATAGGAGCAGTATTATAGTAGTTATATTCTTGTACATAGGAGCAGTATTATAGTAGTTATATTCTTGTAAAGGAGATATTATAGTAGTTATATTCTTTACATAGGAGCATATTTTAGTTTTATATTCTTGTTCATAGGGGAGTTTATTAGTTTATATTCTTGTTATTAGCAGTTTTATTATAGTAATTATTTTTTTGTACTTTAGGGGGCAGTATTATTGTTATATTCTTTTACTTTAGGGCAGTATTATAGTATTATATTGTTGTTATATGAGGGGCATATTATTTAGTTTATTGTTGAAAAGGGAAGTATTATAGTAGTAATTGTTGTACATAGGGGACAGTATTTTAGTAGTTATTTTTTGTACAAGGGGACAGTATTTAGTATTATATTGGTAAAGGGGCAGTTTTTAAGTATTATATTGTTGTACATGGGGGAGTATTATAGTATTTATTTTGTTGTAATAGGGGGATATTATAGTAGCTATTTTTTGTTCATGGGGGCATAATAAGTTATATTCTTGAATAGAGCAGTTTATAGTATTATTTCCTGTAAAGGGAGCAGTTTTATAGTAGTTATTTCCTGACATAGGGAGCATTTAATAGTAGTTATATTCTGGTACATAGGAGGCAGTTTTATAGTAGTTTATTCTTGTAATGGGAGCGTATTATAGAGTTATTTTCTTGTAAATAGGGGGAAGTATTATAGTGTTATTTCTTGTACATAGGGGGAATATAGTAGTTATATTCTTGTACAAGGAGGCATATTATAGGAGCATGTTCTTGTACATAGGAGGAGTTTTTATAGTAGTTATATTCTTGTACTAGAAGCAGTATTATGTAGTTTTATTCTTGTACATAGAAAGCATTTTTTTAAAGTAGTTATATTCTTTGTACATAGAAGCAGATTATGAATAAGTGGAAGGCGCCTCCCCCAAATTTTGGGGTTAAAACCATCCTGGAGTCACCTACCCCCTTTTAATGGAGGGTTTTTGGGGGGGGTGGGATTTCCCAAAAAAAAAAAATGCGACATGTCACACGGTTAAAAAAGTCCGCCATTGGTTGGGAGAGCCTGAACAAGACTTCAGTGTACTACCCCGCCCCCTAATTCCCCAGACTTGAACCCAATTGAGCTTGTGTGTAGGCCCCTGGATGGCGGTGTTAGCTCTATGGACCCTCCAGCAGCTGTGGGGCCCCTGGATGGTGGTGTTGGCTCTATGGACCCTCCAGCAGTGTGGAAGCCCGGATGGTGGTGTTGGGTCATGGACCCCCCGCAGCTGTGGGCCCCTGGATGGTGGGGGTTGGTCTAGGACCCCCCCAGCAGCTTGGGGGCCCTGGATGGTGGGTTGGCTTATGGACCCCCCACACTGTGGGAGCCCCTGGTGGTGGTGTTGGCTCTATGGGCCCCCCAGCAGCTGTGGGACCGCTGGATGGTGGTTGTTGGCTCTATGGCCCCCCAGCAGTTTTGGGGGCCCCTGGATGGTGGGGTTGGCTCTGTGGCCCTCCAGCAGCTGTGGGGCCCCTGGGTGGTGGGGTTGACTCTTTTACCTTATAGCGCTTTGGGAGCCGCTTGGTGGTGGTGGGGTCTATAGCCCCCAACAGCTTGTTGGCCCGGTGGTGGGGTTGGTCTATGACCTCCAGCATGTGGGGCCCCTTTGGGGGGGTGGTGGTGATCTAGGACCCCCAGCACTGTGGGGGCCCCCGGACGGTGGTTTGG
>JAODAL010067410.1:0-17304 GCA_025379985.1 Phyllomedusa bahiana | reverse complement strand
TCAACCTTGGCTGTGGGGGGCCTCCGCAGTATTTTGTCCATTTTGACTGTTTGAAGGCCCATCTACCCACTGCATGAGCATCTTTATTGACAAGGCTAATACTACAGCAGTGATTGGCATATCGGCTCTACTATTCCGAACTATTCCTGTTACAGTGACATGACTGCAGGAGGCTACAGAGCTCTAAGGGGTTAAAATTTGCCATTTGGTTAGGTAAAGAATTAGCAGGAAGAGACTCACCGTGGTCAAACTGACTGACTGAGGGCAGCTTGGATCAATCAGATAAGACACAGAGGAGAGGAAGGTGGGGAGAGGTGGTCGGTAACCAAGAGAGACTTGTACGTTCTAAAAAAAGATAAAATATTTCTCCAGAACAAGGCAAAATTAACAGAGAAATGTATTTGGTAATATTCTTCATTTACCTTTCCCTACATGTTAAAAACTAATCATTGTGCTGAGAAAAGCCCTTTAATCACCACAATAAAGATCTCAGATTTTTTTTTATTGGCCGGTGATAAAGGGAATAAGGAATTTGCCGAAGGTCACAAATAATTGGGCTGATTTCAGACCAGAGTCTCCCATTTCACAAAAGATGCCTTGACCAAAAGGCTACTAAATTTATAATGAGGGTACAATTTGAGTGCTGCTATTTTGGGCTTACCGCCGATGCCGGGGAGCAGTGTCAGGAAATAAGTTATAAAAGAAAAACCACTGATGAGACAATTGAAGAGCAGATGCTTCATCCTAAAAAGGGGGGCTGGAAATGACCTCCAACTACTGAAGCTTTATGAGGAGGAGATAAAGGGAACGGGTGTGGAGGAGGGGGTTTGTGAACAGAAAGGGTGAGGAGAGGGCTTCCACCTGATGGAGAGATTAAAAAATACGGTTATATTTATTAGCACAAGCGTGGCGGCAAGTGTCAGCAGATTAGAGAAGCCTGAAGGCGATGGTTGTTATGCTTAGCCCAGGACATTAGGTATGGTAGTAACCATCGGACTGCTCTGTTACCATCACCTCCCTAAAGTAAATCTGTAGGAGAGTGAAAACAGAGTATGCAAAGAACTGCGCAGGATACCTGCAAAAACATGGTGTGGCCACCCTAAGGGTTATCAGCAAATAATACATGACTCAGAAATGATAATGTTGTATTTGATGCTGACCACACTGCTGCACTTTATTGCTTGGGTGAAAAGTGAATATTAAGGAGACATGTATGAAGGAAGGTGCATTGAAGTGAATAGTGGAGTCTCGTTTTCAATGTATAATGCGCCTGAATGCATAAAAGTGGTTTTTGTGCAATTATAAATGGTGTAAAGTTCATCGCCCCTCGCCTGTGTGTTTGGTGCATTATGGAACTTAAGTACTGCAGCAAACATGTATAAAGGTTATAGACAGGCTGTAAATAAGAGAAGTCATTAGAATAGCATGTCAGTGATAGAAACTATGGGGACTGATCCTGTTTGGAGGAACAGGCCCAGTAATACCTTGCTGTGCTGGCCTTGCCGTAGTTTGACTAAAGGGTAGAGAGCAGCAAAAAAAACATTTCAAATTTAAATGTAGTTTAAAAAATTAAATTTTAAAAATCTGAACAATCATCTGGGTTATTTAATGTAAAATTAGTTTTTAGAATTCTATTAATTTTAAATACCCTTTTATAGGAGATATTTTTATATTTTTGGGATATTATATATTTTTATATTAATTTTATGTGATACAATTTTTTATTAAATCTCAATAATTTAATTTTATATATTTTGATAATTATCAGAAATTACTTTTTATTATTGCACTGGTGGAAGTTGAGAAATATTGGACATTTTTTTTCCCTAACAGCGAATCTAGCTCCACTTCGACTCCTCAGGCTCAGGCCGTCCACATTGAGATAGGTCTGCCTGTCCGAGCAGTAAAGCACCTAGTTTTTCCGAACCACATTCATATATGTGTCTAATATTACAAGTGTGGTGTGGCGCCCCCCAGAACACCCCCTCATGTTAGGCACATTTGAAAGTGTTGAGTCTTACAAACAATGTGCCTAACACATTCATTAGCTGCATTAGACATCGTAGACTGCTCAGAAAAAGGGTGAAAAACCCTTTCATACATGTCGCCCTTTGTGCTTATGTCCTTGTACATATTTGCTGAATTTTCTAGGCAACATGCGGTAGGGAAATCTACCTTTGTGCACCATGATGGCTGTCCCCGGGGTCCTATGGTTTGGGGTTGGGTTGGTGAGACATAGTTTGTGCCCAAATTTTTTTTGGGCTGGGCAGTAAAATTCTCTATTTTCCGGGCCCTGTATTGACAAGAGTGAGGGGGCATTTCCCTGGGCTCCTATTATTTTGGGGAAAATATTATTTCCCCTTGTACTGGTGCTTGCTACCATCTACCACCTGGGGCCTGCATACCTTCCCCCTCCCCGGGCCCCGCTACAAACCCCCCCTATGGCGCCTCCTTCATAAATCTGGACCCCTCTAATACCCACCTGGGGCCCTGCCTAACTACTTACCTGAAGCCCTTTATGTCGCCCCTATTGGGGGTTGCCCTTTATCCCCCTATGGTTTTTCCCCCAAATTCCCCGTTTAAAGGATTGTTATCTCAAAGTTTATGGGATGTGAATGAAATTTTGTGCTTTGCTTGTCACTTCTGGTAAAAGTGTCTGAAATTAGATAAGGCTAAGTTTTTCAGATTTTCTGTTTTCTTTAGTTGCAAAATCCTTTCCTGGGCCGGGAAAGTTTGAGCAAATTAAAACAGTAAGTAATTACTGTCTTTTCTCGAAGATCAGATAACACCATTTCCACATGCTGTGACCTGTGTGAGAGTCATCCCTGTATCAGAAGAAAAAAGCGGGGGATAAGAAGTACACAGGTCGGTATTGGGAACCAGAGAGAGACAAAAGGGGTGAAAAAACATTTAGCTCCTTAACAAAAAAGATGAAAAATCAATATTTTTGGGGAAAACTTTTAATTTAGTGTTCCTACATTTGAAAGAAATTTTTTAGTGAGACAACCCTTTTAAAACGGGGAAATATTTCCCCCTTTACAGGTGAAGTACCCCCAGGGAATTTTCGGCCCTTTTTTGTTGAAAAGACCTTTTTTATGTTATGAGTTCCCCGTTTTCCTTTTAATGCCCACGGGCCCCAAGAGGCAGTAAGCCTGAAGGCTTCCTGAATCTGTATGTATAGGATTCACTGAGATATTAATAATCAAGGCAGAAAAGAGGGTAAAATTTTTTCTCCCCTTTGGAGGTTGCCTGCTCCCCAACCGTGCTCCTTTCACTTTAGTGGGCCCAGGCAATGAGAGGTCCGCATCAGTATAAACCTTGACTACACCCCATCCCCCCACCTCATAAAATGAGCGGCACCCCAGGAGACTGCCCACCATATAATCCCTTAAAAAAACCCCGTTAATGCGAAGTGTAATCATATAAAGAGTAGCAGGGATTATAGAGACCCCAAATGACATTATACCCTAATGATAGTCAAGGATGATGATAAAAAAAAATTTTAGTTTTTAAAAAGTTCTACATCTTTCAAAATTTAAAAAATTTATCGCGGAACGGACCCAATGATGATAGATAGATAGGAAAAGATTTGGGGTAGATAGGGGTAGATAGATAATAGATTAGGAAAAGTAGAAAAGATATGATAGTAGATATGAATAGATAGATAGTAGATATGAATAGATAGATAAGGATAGAAGATAATAGATAGAGTAGATTTAGATAGATAGGAGATAGATAGATAGGGTAGAAGATAGAAGATGATAGATAGATAGATAGTTTTTTAGATAGAGATAGAAAATTTGATAATAGATAGATAGATTTGATATAATAATAAAAAGATAGATAAATAGATATTTGAAGATAGATAATGATAAGTAGATAGATTGGTAATAGATAGATATAGATAGATAGATATGAGGTAGATAGATAATGATAGATAGATAGATAGAAAAAGATGATAGATAGAATTTTTAGATAGATAGATAGATAAAATTGATAGAAAAATAGATAAATTAAATAGAAGATAGTAGAAGATATGAGATAGTAAAAATAGATAGGGTAGATAGATAGATAGATAATAGATAGATAGATGATAGATAATATGAATAGAAATTTGAGATAGAAGAGAAAAGATAGATAGATAGAAGATAGTAGATAGATAGATAGATAGATAGATAGATGAAATGAGATAGATAAAGATAGGGTATGAGATAGATAATATGAGATAGATAGATAGGAAAAGATAGATAGATGATAAAGAGATAGTAGATAGAAGATAGATATGAGATAGTTAGATAATAATTGGGGATGATAGATAAATAATTAGATAGATAAATAGATAATAGATAGATAGATAGATAGATAGATATAGATAATAGATAAAAGAAAGATATTGGAAAAGATAGATAAATAAAAGATGATAGATATGAGATAGATAGATAGATCGATAGATGTAATAGATATGAGATAGATAGATAGATAGAGATAGTATGGGAATAGATAGATAGTGTAGATAGAAATAGATATGAGTAGATAGATAGAGATAATAGATAAGATAATATGAGATAGATAGATATGAATAATAGAGATAATAGATAGTTTGATAGATAGATTAGATGATAGATGATAGATATAGATAGGGTAGTAGATATGAGATAGATGATTGAGATAGATAGATAGATAATAGATAGATAGATAGATAGATATGAGATAGTAGATAGATAATAATATGAATAGATAGATATGAATAGATAGATAGATAATAGAAAAGATAGATGATGATATAGATAGATAGATGTAGATAGATAGAGAAGATAGATAGATAGGGATAGATAGATTTTATAGAAAGATAGGATATGAGATAGATAGAAAAGATAGATAGATAGAAGATGATATTTAGTAGATAGATAGATAGGGTGATAGATAGATAATAAATATTTAGATAATAAAAATAGTATTAGAAGATAGATAGATAGATAGATAGATAGATATAGATAGATAGATAAGATTGAGATAGATAGATAGGATAGATAGATAGATCGATAGGGTAGATAGATAGATGATAGATAGAATAGATAATAGATAATATTAGATAAAAAATAGATATTAGTAGATAAAATGATAGATAGATAGTAGATAGATAATAGATAGATTTATAATAGATAGAAATATGAGATAGTAGATTGAGTAGATAGATTTGTAGATAGAATAATAAAATGGGAGATAGATAGGATAGATAGAAAGATAGAATGAGAAAATAGATATGAGATAGATAGATAGATGATAGATTAGAAGATAGATAGATAATATGGGAGGTTAAAATAGAAGATAGAAGGGAAAAGAGATAGGGTAGATATGAGATAGATAGATGATGATAGATAGATAGATAGATATAGATAATAGATAGTAGATAGATAGATAATAGAAAATATATAATAGATAATAGATAGATATGAATAGATAAAATAGATAGATAGATAGTAGATGATAGATAGATATGGAGATAGAAAAATAGAGATAATAGATAGATAATAGAGGATGATAGATGATAAATGAATAGATATAGATAGATAGTAGATAATAGATAGTAGATAATAGATTAGATAGTAGAAGATAGTAGATATGAGATGATAGAATTTATAGATATGAGTGATGATAGATACGAGATAGATAGATATTAGATAGATAGATAGATGATAGATAGATAGATAATATGAGAAGATAGATAGATAGATGATAAGATAGATAGATAGATAATAGATAGATATGAATAGATAGATATAGATAGATAATGATATGAGATTGTATGAGATAGAAGAAAGAAGATAGTAATAGATAGTAGATAGATAGATAGATATAGATAGAAAGATATTAGATGGATGATAATATGGATAGTAGATAGATAGATATGAGATAGATAGATGAATTTTGTAGATAGATAGATAGATAGATAGATAATAGATAGTATGAGATAGAATGAGATAGATAGTAGATAGATTGAGAAGTAGATATGAATAGATAGAAAAAGATAGATAGATAGATTAAAATAGAAGAATGAATAGAAAATAGATATATTATAGATAGTATGAGATAGATAGATAGATAATAGATTTGATAGATTGATAGATATAGATAGTAGATAGATAATAGATAAGTAGATAGAGATAGAAAAATAGATAGATAGTATAGAAGATTTAAAATAGATAATGGGGTAGGTAGATAAAATGATAGATATAGTAGATAGATAGATAGATAGGGTATGGTTTAGATAGATATAGATAATAGTAGATAGATATGAGATAGATAGATAAGGGTAGATAGATAGATAGATAATATAGATAGATAGATAGATATGAGTAGAAGATTAGATATTAAAAATAGATAGATAGATAGATAGATAGATAGATGATAGGGGAATTGTATAAATGGGAATTTAGGTATTTTTTTTGTTTAGTTTTTAGAGCAGTTTTCTAAGCCAAAAAAGGATTGGGGTCTAATTGTAGGGAAAATTTTGAGGAAAATTTCCCCTTGTTTTTAATGTATTTTTGGTTTTGGCCTCAAAAATGGCATCTAAAAAGCATAAATGTGTAATCACACGCTTAGTGTGGAGTAAGTCTTTTATGTTTCAGCTTTCTATGAGCCTTTCTTAAGCAATGTGACAAAAAGGTTCCAGTATAAAAAGGCTACAAATTATTCACTTAAAGGGGTTTGCCACAAAGTAAAATTGATGTGGGAAGTTTGTAAATTAAATAATAAACATTTTCACTATTCATCATTATTAAAAATTCTGCACCGTTTTTGTGTTAGCTGCTCCTTTAGTGATCCATTGTTTACAGCTCGTCTCCAGGGGATACGACCAAGGCTGAGAGCTCTTCACCCCTGGTCGCCAACATCCCTCAGACATCACCTCCCCTTTTCAGGCAGCTACTGAGTGTTCAAACCCCGGGTGCTGTCATTCTACTCCTGTCCTCTGTACTCTGTAGTAATTACTCAAACAGTGCAAATAAATAACAAAGAGAAACCTCAATCAGGTCTGTGCATTGATAAAGAGAGAAAAAAACACAGGTTTCGTTCCTGCAGGAATTTGAACCGAGGACCGTTGTGCTTGGAGGCAAACGTTTTACCTCTGAGCTACAATGTAGCTACTCACAGCTCTTTACATAAACAGACCTGTCTTTGGCTACAGAGAGGAAAGGCCTGGTGATGTCATCCGCTGGGTCACATGATTGAAATTTCCCAAAACAAATCACACACGCCCCCTGCTGAGCACACAGGGCTGAAGAGCTGGATGCACGAGGTATGAAATGAGATTGTGGCAAAACCCCTTTAATAACCATCATAATAAAGTGTTGCTCAAAAGAATGTTAAACAACTGAAATAACATAGTATTTGGCAATTGTTATGCTCACAGGTTTGCAATGTATATATACACCAAAAATATCATGCTTATAGTGTATCAGTTTTATACGGTGCATTTCTTGGTTGGCAAGAGAGGTGAGGATAAAGCCACCTATCCATAAAAATAAATAATTCAGCCAATAACTAAAAAAGTATAAGACAACAGACTTCAGAGCATTTCTGTGCCTGCACTGTGTTCTATGACCAATGGTATATCGCCATGAACAGTGTCCCTAGAAACTTCACTACATAAATAAGAGGAGCTGGTGGCGCATGCACCCTAAGCTTCAGCACACTCAGTCTACCATTCTGATCAAAGGGGGGACAAATAAGAAGCTAAGGATGCCAGTAGTTACATCATCAATGCTATTTACTCATGTTAAGATGAGCATGCCAGTTGGCCAAAAGTGTGTCAAAAGGGGTTAGGCACAAGCCTCTCCCTGGACAAACTATTGTATTATGCCAGTACTAGAACCCAATTACCTAACTAACACACTGCTTCTATTGTGGAGGAGGAAGTAGCTGGAGAATGAAAGTAAATATGGTATTGCTAGCACAGGGTTTGTTATTACGAGATAGACTTTTGGCTTGTAAACCACATCAGCTTAGTCAATAATCACGCTAAGCTTAAAGAGGTATTCCCACTACATTGATTAAAGGGGTTTTGCCACAAAATGAGTTCCTTACCTCCTTATCAGCTCAGGGGAGAATATAAACAAATCATGCTGAGTCATGAACGTTGCAGGGGTGAGAGGGAGGGGGTGAGCAGAGAGTGAGGAAGAAGGAAGCGTCTCAAAAGTTTACTCAAATAATAACATTACAACAGTGGATTCCCTATACAGCAGACAGACTCATACACTGCACTTTCTCCACAACCCCTTGAAAGCTCATTCATTTTCCGTCATTTAATAAGAAGTGTAAACACGCAAGCGCGGCCAGATCAGCTCCTGTCAGCTCCTCTGGTCGTGTCTAATGTAAACTTTAAGGAAACTAAAGGGGACTGAGCAATGCTGTAGCTCTCACAGGCTTCACTTTTTGTAATCACATATATTCAGAAAAGTGGTTAAATACCCACTTTGGAGGATCCCACATCAGCATTACATCGTAGCAAAACCCCTTTAAATTAAACTTATAGACAGAGGTAAATAAAGACTATTACCAAATACATTGCTGTTCTGATTTTGCTTCCTTTTACAGTTACAATAGTTTGTATATCCTGTTTGATTACAGAAATCTTCTTAGGCTAGCGACCACCTCTCTCTGCTCTAGCAGCACTGGCTCAGATGGTGACATCACTCCGTGCTGTGTCTTATTAGCAGCACTGGAGCTTGTTTAGATTTCTTATTGACAAGCTTTAACCCTTTAGAGCTCTGTAGCTTTGTGCCCTGCTGTTAAAATCTCTCAATCACCGATGTCTCTCTAAAAGGCTTAGTTAGGAATAGCAGAGCTGAAATGTCAGTCACTGCTGTATAACCACCCACAGCCTGAACAGGAAGTTGGAGCCTGAAGTTGGCTTTGAGAACACCCCTTTCAGCTTGGGAGGAATTCATTGCTTTCTTGAGTGATCCAGAAGGGGAGATTTATGGCCAGTCTCTGGATATTTTAAGAGTCACGTCGTTTATCTTTGTCAGGTTTGACAATTTTCAGACACTTTCCTCACCTCAAAAAAAGTGACTTCCTTACATCACAATTACAGAGCTACAGACATTTATAGACAATTATCCGCAGGATTGGTTATAAATCTCTGTTCACTGGTTGCTCACCTAATTGATCACTACAGCTAGGGCCTCTGAGTTTCCCCCAAAAGCTGGAACATCCAATAATCAGATTTATCACCTATTCTAGAAGAATTCTGCAGTCAATAATATAACTACTGAAAATCACTCACCTCCATAGATGGTACAAGGACCCCGGACACCAGCGATAGCCAAAGATCTAGAGAGAGAAAATTATGAAGAATTTATAAATAGAAAGCAGGTGGACAGATACTGTAGATGTTTTGCTGATTGGGGGGTTGAAGGCTGTAAGAAAATAGTCCCAATTAAATCTGATCTGACTGCGATTGTGATATGAAAAGCCTTCGCTGTTAATGCCCAATAAAGGTATTGTAAAAATAATATAGTCTATTTATTGAACACAAAAGAAAAGTAATTACAAAATTAGATAATTAAAATCAGGTACGTGAAATAACGTCTTACGGGGTGAATAGCATTCAACAAGTCTCGACATTCCAAAGGTTTGTCATGGATGCCCCTGCCACCCTCGTCCCGGGTCGGAGGCGCATCCGTGCCCCACTGCCCAGCGGCACTACGACCCGCATGTCGGGTCGCAGGCACGCTCGTTACCTTACCTGTTCCACGAGCTACTTACCTGACAACACTCCTGCTGCAGCCTCACTCCCTAGGGCGCGTGCATGCTGGCTCTGTTAAGTTTAAAGGGCCAGCGCACCGGTAATTGGCTATTGCCAGTCGCTGCCCCTATTTAAGCCTGCCTCTTTCTAGTGACCTCGCCGGATCTTAAGTGTCCTTAGCCTATTGAGAAAGCGTTCCTAAGTCTTGTTCTGATTACCATGTACCGAACCGTTTGCCTCCATCCTTTGACCACGAATCTTGCCGCCTGCCCTGACCTTCTGCCTGTCCACGACTACGAACCATAGCCGCCTGTCCTGACCTTCTGCCTGTCCCCGACTACGAGCCTGCCTACCGACCGACTTTGTACCAGGCTAAACCTCGGCTGCCTCCGCAAGCAAGTCACGTCAGGGGTAGCGACCTGGTAGAATCCCGCCGCAGCAAGTCCATCCCGCTTTGCGGCGGGCTCTGGTGAATACCGGGACCTACTTAGATTCCGCTCCCTGGCGTGGCTTACGCCATCGCTTGCGGTGGTTCAGAGGATCCACTATCTCCGACCGTGACAAGGATGAGATGATATGCCACACACACTGGCTGATTCAGAAGGTTCTACAACAGATGGAGAGGAGTTGCAGTCAGGCAATCGGAAACTCAAAGATACCACTGCCTGGTAAAGATCCCGCAACTGCAGGAACAAATATTGATGCTGTCAGTGGGAGATGGTTGACAATTGAATGGGCTGGATGTCTTGATTGAAGGTGCAGAACCGGGCCCTCACCACCGTGAAGAATGGGTGCATGCCTGCAAGATGCCTCAATGTCATGGACAGCAAAATGACCATGCCTGTGAACGTCCGATTAGCCAAAATTGATGTCATTCAACGAAAGGGCTTCACGCTATAGCCAGAAAAGAGATCGGCCTGGACCTCTGCTGCAAGGGTCCGGCAGAGGGATCCTGCTACAGCAGAGTGGAATGGCCAAGTGATCATGGCCCTGATGGGAGTGAACCACAAGATCCTAACTCCAAGGCAACAACAGTTGCTGGATCAAAACCCTTTGGGAATTTCAGGAGGCATTCTCGAGACATGATGAAGACTTCAGGTGTGCTTCCACCATCGAGCACAAAATCCATACCAGTGATGCTGTACCAATTAGGGAATGATACCAGCAAATCCTGCCCAATACGCACCAGGAATTGAAAGACATGGTGGCCAGCATGTTGGACAATTGGGTGATCCAAGAGACTCAAAGTCCTTGAGCTGTTCCTGTGGTTTTGGTGCAGAAATAGTATGAGAGTTTTAGGTTCTGTGGATTACCAAAAACTGAATACCCAGACCGTCCATGATGCCTATCCTTTTCCACGGATTGAAGAGTCAATGTCTGCTCTAAGTCATGCAAAGTTCTTTATGACTTTTGACCTAACCAGTGGATTCTTGTAGGTACCAGTGGCCAAAAAGGACAAGCCGAAGACAGCCTTCATCCTAACTATGGGGCTCTATGAGTTCAATCAGATGCTATTTGGCCTGTCTGATGCACCAGGAACATTCCAGCAGTTGATGGAGTACTGTCTGGGAGGCCTCAACTTTGAGTTGGTACAATGTGGTGGTGTTCAGGAACTCTTTCAAGGGTAAACTTCACAAGCTGTGGTAGGTCCTACAGTGGCTGCGAGACCATGGACTCAAGAACACAATCTCAAGAAGTGTCAACTGTTCCAACATCAGATAAAGTACTTAGTGCAGAGGGGGTACAGCTGGCCCCCAGGAAGTTGGAGGCTGTCCATAAGTGGCCCTGGCCATGTAAACTGCAAGAGGCGCAAGAATTCATGGGACAGGTCAGATTCTACCAAAGGTTTATACCCTAGTTCGCTCATCTGACAGGCCCATTAAATGAGCTAGTAAAAGTCACAGCTGGGGGCCCAAAGATTCGCCCCATCAAATGGGGACCACGGAAACAAAAGGCCTTTAAAATGGTGAAAGAGGCACTGACCAAAGCTCCGATTCTGGTCTATGTGCGATTCAATAACCTTTTACTGCTGTATGATGAAACAAGGCTTGTTCCGGCACTCGTGCTCCAGATATAATCCAAATATGATCCAAAATGGAAAAAACGCACTACTGCCCCTTCAGTAGTGCGTTTTTTTCATTTTGGATCATATTTGGATTATATCTGGAGCACGAGTGCCGGAACAAGCCTTGTTTCATCACACTAATTGCATTTGGGCGTCTACAGCCGGATGCCCGTTTCTGCAGCACCGTGCTTGGAAGGATTGCTGGTTGAACCTCATGCTGCAGGAGATCCCTGGTGAGCGTTTATCCATTTTTCTTTTTGTTTTGTTACTGCTGTATACCGATAATAGATAAATAGTGGCCAGCCTTTTCCCAAAGTCCGTGGATTTAAGTTATTGGGCAGGAGACCTATTTACAGCACCGTTGTTAGCTAGGCGTCTTGGTAAACTTTTTTTTTATGTAATTCTGGAGTTTCTGAGTATACTTATTCATATAATTCAGTAAAGTAGAAGTTTGGTTAAAAACTGGTTTTTTTAGTGTTTCCCCATTTTGATTGGCTGTTTTGGGAGCCCACTCGGTTCTTGGCTTCAGATCAGTTGTAGCTTTCCCCCAGCCCTTTTTTGTGCCCCGTACGTAGTGGTTCTGTAGTTTTTTGGTCCCCAAATGCATAAGGGGCCTCCTTGTATACTGCTTTTGCTCTAACTATGATTTCATAACATACATGACCTTGTAAAAAATATATAGAAAAAGCAATTCCTACCTGTCCAAATAAGTACCTGATGCTTATATATTAATTATGATGAACTCTTGTCATCAATATGCATTTTATTGACTAGCCACTGTCATCCTTTGATGTATAGGTGCAAGTGAGATTCTAAACCTGACTTGGAAAGCCATTGATACGCTCTAAATGAAAATGTATCCTGTTCTAAATATTACAGTAACTAATAATAAATTTAAAAAAAGGTTGTCTCACTCATTGATTCTTTACTGGTTCTTCTAGGCTGCAATAGAGACGGTCTGTACTTAGAAACCCGGCTGGCAGCCTACAGGAGAGATTGAAAATGTCTGTGTTTAGCAACCAGTGCTGGCGCTATCAGGAGGACAAACAGGTCTGTAGCTATAGTGACCTGAGGGCTGTTTCGCCCATACAAGAGGGGATATTAGAATGGGTGGACTGTTAATGGACACGTATTGCAAAGTGACTTGTTTTTGCAAGATCTTTAACATAAAAAGCAATCCCTGTAATGAGACAACCCCTTTAAATGTCAGCTTTTGGATCACATTGGACCTTGGCTCAGTGACCTCCATACAACCAATGTTAATGAATTATTAATTTAAAATGTTAGTATTATTTTACAGAGGCACTCACATCTAACTTTATGGAATCCTCATCTTCGTCACACAGAATTTTATTCTCCTCCACCTCCTTGTTGCCGCTATGAATCCACATCTTAGTCCTCGTTGTGCAGTTTCCAAATTAGTTGAAGAATGGACATATGCGCAAATCTCAGGAAAAAATTATGCCTGACATCAATTTGATTCAGAGGCAAAATCCTTTATTTTGGTCAACACACAAGTTTTTATACAGTTGTTATAGAGGTGTGTCAATATTAAAGGGATTTTGCCACAATCTAATTTCATACCTCCTGCCTCCAGCTCTTATGTATAAAACTGTAAATAGCTCAGAGGTAAAGCTTTTACCTCACAGCACAAGGGTCCTAGGTTCAAATCCCTGCAGGAACCAAACCTGTGGATTTTTTTCCTCTTTATCAATGCACAGACCTGATTGAGGTTTCTTTTTTTTTATTTGCTCTGTTTGACTAATTACTAAGGAGCACAGAGGCCCGGAGTAGAATGACAGCCTGGGGTTTGAACACTCAGTAGCTGCCAGGACTGAGGAGCTCTCAGCCCTGGTCGTATCCCCTGGAGATGAGCTGTAAACAATGGATCACCAAAGGAGCAGCTAAAACAAAAACGGCGCAGAATTTTTAATAATAGTGAATGGTGAAAATGTTTATTATTTAGTTTGCAAGTTTCCCACATCAATTTTACTTTGGGGCAAAACCCCTTTAACAGCATCATTATTACTTCCCATTTTGATTACAGTTTTTGTCACAATCTGCAATTTCCTCTGCCTCCTGCCTGCATGCAACTGTGTGTTCGATCCTGGTGGTTGGAATTTGCTTCTGCTGTTCAGCACTGCAGCAGTTAACTCCTCCAACTAGGCTGGTCCAGGTGCAGATTAACCTCTCCTGCTAACTCCTTTAAAATGCACCTCCTACCAACAGTCTGTGCCTAAGGCCTGCTTCATTGCCTCAAGCCCCCATGTCTAGTCTGTGCTGTGTCCTCGTGGAGTTCCTTTTGTCTGTGCCTTGTTCCCATGCAGTTCCTCCTGGTGGTGCTGTGTTCCAGTTTTGTCCCTCCTGGCAGTGGTGTGTTCCCGTGAAGTTCTTCCTGGCAGTGCCGTGTTCCAGTGTTGTTCCTCCTGGCACTGTCGAGTACCGTCCCTCCTGGCAGTGGTTTGTTCCCGTGAAGTTCCTCCTGGCAGTGCCATGTTCCAGTGTTGTTGCTCCTGGAGGTGTTGCATTCCTGTGCTGTTCCTCTTGGAGGTGCTGAGTTCCTGTGCTGTTCCTCCTGGCGGTGCAAAAAAATTCCTGTGCTGTTTCTCCTGACAGTGACACTGAGTTCCTGTACTGTTCCTCCTGGCGGTGAAGACGAGTTCCTGTGCTGCTCCCTCAGGTGGTGCTGACAAGTTCCTGTGCTGCTCCCTCTGGCGGTGCTGACGAGTTCCTGTGTTGCTACCCCTGGCGGTGCCAACAAGCTGCTGTGCAGTTACTCCTGGTGGTGTCGTGTGCCTGCGCTGTCCCTCCTGGTTGTGCTGTGTTCCCCTGTCCGGTGGTGGTCCAAGTTCCCCTGTCCTCATCTTCAGCTTCCTGGTGTGACCCCTAGGCCCTGACCTGTTGACCTTTTCATGTCTTACGGACAGTGTTCCAGTATCTTGGCTTACGTCCCTGACGGCGGTAGGTGGAGTTCCGCCTTCGTGGTCCCAAGGATCCACTTACCCACTTTGCATGCGTATCAAGATTTCTCCTTTGTTTCATGTACAATTTTGTGTTTGCTTTAATAAAGCCTTGAAACATAACAATTTGCAATACCATTTGTTAGTTTAATGACAATGTTAATAAACATTCTTTTAATACGTAGGCAGTGACCTTTACACTATCTTCGTTTTGCATTACTGATAATTAATTTGCAGCGTATTATCTTGTTAATCATAAAGTCCTTATTAAAGCATTTAATTAAAATGAGAAACAACTTATCGAGCCATTGTTTTAATTATTATGTACTAGGAAAACAGGTTGATTATTGGTCGGGGGCGACTTAAGAATCTGGGGTTTTTTTAAGGGCCCCAGAAGTAATAAAAAAAATGTTAAAAAATCTCCCACATCCTTGTGTAAACAAATTGTTTTCTTTTAAAATTGGGGGGACAATGTCAACCCAAAAAGGGAATAGGGGAAATTGGACTTAAAACTTAGATAAGAAACCCGTAATAAAAAATTTCCTTTTTTTTGGAAATTATAAACAACTTGATTTAAAGGACTAAGAAGTTCTAATTTTTAAAAAACTATGTAAAGGCTAAAAAATTGGAAAATCAAGGCAAAATCCTTAAAAAAATTAACACTTAAAAACTAATGAGAAAATAGAGAATATTTAAAACCCTGATTTTTCTGATCCCCTCAATAAATCAAATTTGGGGATTTTTTTGTTCGTCTCCACTTCCCTATCCTTCCCTTGTCCTTCACCACCATCCTCGAAATGTTTTTTACCAACCCCATTGACTCTGAAACATAGTCTCATTTCCTTTTTTGAGGGGTATAATGGGGCCAGGGGGTACTATAAGGGGGGCGAAGGCAAAGAGCATTACTACTGGGCCCCTTAGCCCCCGGGGGCCCCAAAAAACCCCTTCCCTCAATAAGGAACACCAGCATTGTAAAGGGTATGTTTCCACGGCTTAAAAATGGACTATTTCAGTCGTAATTTCCGCGGGGGTGCGCAAACACGGGCTGGGAAACCGTCCCGTCTTACGGAATCCACAGTTCCCCATAGAGAATAGGATTTCGTCTCCCTCCCTGCTCGGCGAATACCCACGGGGGGGAAAAAAATTGACTGTGAATTACCAGGGGGAAAAGCGCCGTGGTAATGAATGCTATGGGCCCGGCGGGTGCCGGCCCCCCGCTCCCCCCCCCGTCCCGCCCCCGGCCACACGGTGAAAATTGCGGGGCGTAATTTTCCTCCCGCATTAACCGTTAACATATTTAAGGGACTGGTATGGGGGGGTGGAGCGGGACAGGAATCTTTTTTCCCCAAAATGAGGCAATTGGCCTGCCTCATTGGGTTTTTTTGCCTTCCCCTGGATCAACACTTTAGCACAACAGCCAAAATGGATGGCGTCTGTCTTTTTTTTGGCCTTTAAAACTATGTAACTTTTTTGAAATAGGGCCCAGTACCTTCAATTACGCCTCTGAAAAGGGGGGCCGTATAAGACCCTAATGTAGGGGTTTAAACCCGTGCTTTGTAAGCCGGTACCGAGGGCAGGTTTTCCGGGAAAACAGCAAGTCACGGGACAAAGAACACGACTCCAACCCAGCTCAACAACGGTTTTTTTTTACTGAATTTTTTTGGGCAAAATGGTGAACAGATCCCCCAAAACCCCAAAATTTTCAAATACGTATCCCGGGGCCCTGTGCTGACAGGCCCGCCCGAAGTGTACTCTCTGGGGCAGGGAATTTTCCAACCGTTTTTGGGTTTAGAAAAAGGCCCATAAAACCCCTTCCTTTTAAAAACCGTAATCCCAACGGGAACAATTGTGGTGGTGGGGTTGCAGGGGCTCGTGGTGCAGCACACAGCTTACACGCTTAAATGATTTACCCCCTTTCCCCCCCAAAACAACGTGACACAAAATTTCCCTCCAGATGAAAAGGTTCAAGTTAATGGTGCCTAGAAAAATCTCCAAGTCCTGAATAGGAGGATGTATTGGGGAAAACCCCCCTTTTGGCCCGTAACTGAGCTAATAACTAAACAATATCAGGCCTTCTCCAGCCTGAACCGTTGGGGTGAACCCTCCGCGAGGTACCTTAAAGATGCCGGGAATTCCTTCCTCAGGTGCAGAAGGATGGAAAATGGTCCGGCGCAGACATCCTCCTTTCCGGCATTGTCATTCTTTTCCCGGGTCCTCTCTCTTGCGATGGATTGTATAACAGTCAGGCTCTCCTCTGTCCCCGGAAAGACTGTGCCTGGTCTTTTGCCAAATGTCTTCTGTTCCCTCAGAATCTCAGCACTTTCTCAAAAATGGTGCTACATGTGGCGTCTTATACCCTGTCCCTCATTTGCATATACGGAAATGGACATAGCGGCATTTGTGCCAAAAAAGTAAATCAAAAAACATTTTACAACTGTCATGATGGGACTTTACTTTAAAAAAACCAAGGAGGCTGTCCCACTATCCCACATACACCCCCCCTAGAAGTTGGGGTCTCGCAACCCCCCCCC
>JAODAL010067409.1:0-17304 GCA_025379985.1 Phyllomedusa bahiana | reverse complement strand
TAAAACAAAATCATTTTCTCTACTATAAAACACTAAAACGTAACTTTTTTTAAATTTTTAAAACTCTTAACCCATACACACTATTTAAAAACCGATTTCAACCTCACCATTTAACCCCTTTTTCTGCTTCTAAAGGAAGGAATAGCTCCTTTTCTATTATCAGGTCTGGTGGAACACCACCCTTTTAACGGGAAAAGCCTTAATATACAGCAATTTACTAACCCAGAGGGATCCCAAGCCTCCTATTTGGGCAGTCTCCCTAATCAAATGGACACAAACAAATAAGGCCCCCTTTTACACCCTCTGCAGCAGGTAATTTGTAGACGAGGAAAGAACAAAATTTTAAAAAATCAAGCCTGCCCTCCCCAACATTTTTTCCCACCAACTACCCTGGCTTCATCAGGGGTTTAAGGGGGTCCGGCCCCCCTTGGGGTCTAAGCCATTTCCTTTTATTATGTTAGGTACACCCCCTTTTTCATTCACCAATTACCCATAAAATCTCCAAAACCCACTCCCCCTTTCACTCTCCTCACGCACCAAAAATATGTGATGCTACGTGCCACCATTCCCAAAACCCAACAATCCTCAACAAGCTGGCCTTTTGGGGAGGGGTGAACTTGTTTTTGGGATTGGGGTTGTGGGAGCATATTTAAATAGAGCAGACATATTATTACTGTCGTGCAGGAGAGTGGAAGGGGGAGTGGTTTTGTAGATTCTCTGATGTAATTGGTGACACCCGAAATATGGTTCCTAACATTAAAAAAAAGAAAATTTAGCTTTGACCCCTGGACCGGGCCTCAAAAACCGATAAGCCAGGCTATTTGGTGAAAAAGGGTTTTGGGGGGAGGTCAGGTTATGTTTTAAATTGTGATTTTTTTACCCTGTCTACAATGTCACCCGCTGCAGAGGGTTACAAGGGGGCCTTATTTGTTTTGTGTCCATTAGATTAGGGACGACTGCCCAAGTAGGAGGCTTGGGATCCCTTTCTGGAGTTAGTAAATTGCTGTATATATAAGGCTTTCCTGTTAAAGGGTGGTTCTCCACCAGACTTGATAATAGAAAAGGAGCTATTCCTTCTTTCAGAAGCAGAAAGGATTAAATGGTGAGGTTAGAAATCAGGTTTTTAAATAGTGTGTATAGAGGTTAAGCGTTATACATAATAAAAGCTACATTTTAGTGTTTTATAGATAGAGAACTGATAGAGTTTAAGTTTGCCTATGGCAAAATAGTAAATATAGTATACTTTTCATAATAGAACTCATCCTCGTAACAACATTAAAGTCATGGGAAAAGATGTCCTGGTTAATTTTTATACCTAAACAGGTGAGGAGAAGCTGGAATTACCATCCATAACAGTAAACTGGATATGTGGAACAACTTAGTGAAAAAAAAATTAGCTCTAAGAGTGACAGAAAAAAAATTGAAAGGCTAAAATACTTCATTCCTTTCAATGGCTAACTGAAAAGATAAGGACAGCTTGCAAGCAGGGGCATAGTTATAGGAGGTGCAGCGGTAGCAGAAACTATGGGGCCCTGCATCCTGTGGGAGCCCAAAAGCCCCTTTCAATTATAGGAGATTTGGACATGTTGTGTTATAAAATTAAAGGAACCCCCTAAATGGCAAAAACTGAACTTTTAGGCACTCAGTTTGATTTAGCAAATCCATGCACTCTGTATAATATATATCCATGTATATGAGAGATAGGCATTATGCGAGCCTGCAAATGTTGCCAATTAACCATTTCTGAGTGTGGGAAAGATGCAGCCAGCAATACCAAACTCCCTAACTATTGATGTCTATGGAGAGGAAAATGCTATCTAACTAAGAGCAGTGTGTACAGTACAGAGAGTGAGCTGAAAATGGTATTCACAAGGCAATATAGTGAAATATACATAACATGGTCATGTGATTTTAGCAGCCAATGAGATCCCTACACCTCAGCTATGACGTTTTTGACACTTATTTGTGCTCTGCACTGATTGAATGGCCGCCAAAAGTTCAGAAAGGTGATTGGATGGCCTCCAAAAGTACAGAAAGCCACTGAAAATGAAACTGAAAATGGCATGTCGAGCTAGAACTAGAACTTTACCCAAACGAACCGTAAGATGTTCGGTTTGGTTCGAGTTCTAAAAATGCGAGAAGTTCTACTAGAACTTAACTTTTCTTAAACAGTTCGATCAACACTATTCCTGTTAAATCCATTAATATTGCCCATGAAGTCTATGAACAGTTACTGGTGTCAATGAAAACAAAGCTTTAACCCCTTACCGCTGGAGCCAGTTTTGGCCTCTTGACAGAGCACCATTTTTTAAATCTAGCATGTGTCAATTTATGTGAGAATAACTTTTTTACACTTTTACCTATCCATGTGATTCAGACATTTTTTTCTCGTGACACATTGTTCTTTAAGTTAGTAAGAAATTTTGGTCCAAAAAGTCCTTGTTTATTTGCAAAAAATATCAAAGTATTGTGAAAAATTTTAATAATTTACCATTTTCAAACTTCAAAAATTTCTGCGTGTAAGACAGATAGTTATTCCACTCAAAATAATTTATAACTAGCACCTACCATATGTCTACTGTACGTTGGCATCATTTTTTAAATTTCTTTTTATTTTGATACCACATTAGGGGGCTTAGAAATTTAGTAATAATTTTCACATTTTCAAGAAAATTTTCAATATAAATTTTTTTAGGGACCAGACCAGTTCTGCCTCTCCTCACATATCCGGACGTCCTGTCCCACACCGCTAGACTTTAGAGCGCCATATATTTCTGGACCCTTTTACCTCCAGCACAATTTCCCACCTTGTCTTCCCTACTGCGCATTTATTCTTCAGCATACAGTATATTTTGGCAGATACATACTGCTCGTCTCTCTATCCTATCTTCATCATCTAGATGTTTCTTGAGAAACGCCTAAAAGCCAAAATGTCAAATGTTCTTTGATATCTGTTTTCTTTATTCTCTGTAAAAAACATTTATTGAGTATGTACTCTGGCATTATATAGTGAATTTATGTCTGATCCCTATTGCTGATTAAAAAGGAACCTCCTTGGTTACTGATCAATCTTAATACGCTGTGCAGTGGATTCTCTTTAAATATGATTTCATTTAGGTGCCATTTCAGGTTTGCGGACACCCTAGGTGCTAAAACTTAATAAACACCCCTAAAAAGACCCCATATTGGAGACTACACCCCTTAAGGAACTTATCCAGGGGTACAGTGAGTATATTGACCTCACAGGTGTTTCACAAACTTTTTTATTTCACACATTTTTTTAGCATTAGGCTGTGAAAATGAAGACTTTTTTTCAACAATCTACAATTTTAGTTGAAAATGTTTCATTTTTACAAAGAATCCTGGAAAAAAAGTATTCTAAAGTTTGTTACACAATTTCTTCCAAGTTCGGCAATACCTTACATGTGGATGTAAGTTGCTTTTTGGGTACATGGCAGAGCGGGAGCTCTTTTTGGCTTTTGAAACTCTGATTTTGGTGGGTGCCATGTGGCATTTGCAAATACCCCAAAGTGCCAGAACAGATAAAACCTTCCAGAAGTCCCCCCATTTTGGATTCAACACCCCTCACGGATCTCATCTAGGGATGTATTGTGCATAGATGTTCCATAGTTTTTTAATCGTTGGTCCATGAAAATCGGGGTAAAAAATGCAGTTCCGTCATTGTTTTTTGGGTTTCAATTTTACAGCGTTCGCTATGCAGTGTAAATGGCAGGATTACTTTACTATGGGGGTCAGTACAATTACAAGGATATAAATTTTATATAGTTTTTTTTATGTTTATTACTTTCACACAATAGAAATATGTCTATAAAAAAATGCGTTTTTTCCTATTCTGACAGCCAAAACGTTTTTAATTTATTGTGTACGTAGCTGTGTAGGAGCTTGTTTTTTGTAGGATGAATTGATGTTTTTATTGATACCATTATGGGGTTCATATGATACTTTTATCCCCTTTTATTAAGGTTTTTGAGAGGAGTTTTTAGCAAAATACAGCAATCCTCCTAGTGTTTTTTATTTTTATTTTTTACAGCGGTCACCGTGCGGTATAAATGCTATGCCAGCTTTACTCAGCAGTTCCATATGATTACAGCAATACCCAATTTGTAGTTTTTTTTATGTTTTACTGCTTCTACACAATAAAAACACTTTTATTCAAAAAGGAAAACATGTTTTTGCATTGCCATATTCTGAGAGCCATAACTTTTCAATTGTTTTGTGTATGGAGATATGTTGGGGCTTGTTTTTGTGGGATGAGGTGACGCTTTTATTGGTATAATTTATGGGGTACCGAGGCTTTTTAATCGCTTTTAAATCCATTTTTTGAAAGGCAGGGTGAAGAAAATACTGAAATCCTGGTAGCATTTTTTATTTTTATTTTTAACAGCACTCACTGTGCAGTATGCGTGACAAGTTAGTTTTATTCTGTGGGCCGATACAATTACGGTGATATCCAATTTATATAGTTGTTTTTATGCTTAAGCGCTTTAAAAAAAGTGTTTTATTGTGTAAAAAAAAATATTTATGCATTGCAATATAGAGCTGTGTAAGGACTCTTTTTTTTGCGGGATGAACTCACGTTTTAATTGGTACTACTTTGGTGTTTATATGCATGTTTGATTGCTTTTTATTCCATTTTATGTGCTGCAAAAAAATCGCAATTCTTTGATTGTTTTTTTTATGGCGTACACTGTGTGGGTAAATTAACGTAACATCGGTCGTTACGCACACGGCGATATCAAATATGTGTACTTCACTTATTTTTTATCTTTTTTGGGCCGAAGGGTGTTTGTAAACGGGAAAGGGGTGGTGTATGTGTTTTTATTTTATTTTTTGTGTTTGTGTTTCACTTTTTTCACTTTTTTTTTTATTACTTCTTTACACTTTTTTCACTTTTCCCCAGAGGGGAATTGTATGAACGATTGTCAATTCATTCATATAATAGGAGATCTGTACACAGCTTATTGCTGTGTACGGGTCTCCATGGTGACTGTCAATCACCATGCCGGCAATGCCCACAATGCATTGCCGGTAGTGGTGAGCGATTACGTTGACTATTGTCATCAGGTCGATAGTCGATATCGGCAATTATCAAGACGATTTCCGATAGTCGATAATAGATTATCGCCGATGACCATTAAAGTCTATGGGAGAGGAACAACACCTTCATTTTTACACCCAAACAGGGCTGGAGAAGCTGGAATTAACATCCACAACAGTCAAATGGATACGTGCTACATCTTAGGCAACACACTTAGGTTATAAAAGCCACAGCAAAAAAATCACAGACCATTCACTATCCCTGTCTTGTACCACAGCATGACCCGTAACCCTTCATGACCGACAACTTAAACAGTGCCAGAAGGCAGTATTATTTGAACCATCATTTTACTTGAACTGGACATTGACTATCCCTGTCCTGGAACGCAGCATGACCCTTAAACCTATCTGACCCCAGATTAAAAAAGTGTAGGAAAAAGGAGTCTTTGAACCACCATTTTAGTTGAACTGGATATTGACTATATCTGTCCTGGGCCACAGCATGCAGGTTGCATTAACCACTGAAGAACAGATTGGCGATGCTGTTCATTACTGAGATTCACAGGGCCCTGACCCAGCGATGACAGGCCTGACGGTCCTGCAACCGACGATCCGCTGGCATGCGTGTTGTCGCCAGCACTGGAAGGAGCACCTTCTCTCGTACCTCTACCTCCTACACCCCTCTTTGCTCGCTTACCACCTGCATTTCGCTCCATGTTCAGAAAGATAAAAATTTAAGAAGGTATGGAAGAGTTTTTGAAAGTCTCTTATTAAAAGACAGCAAATCACAGCTATTCTTAAATCCCTCTAATTTCCTACAGCCAACTAGGATTAGAAACTGAATTGTTTCTAGCGAATACCTGTGAAATGCGGTCTGGTGGAAGAACCGTAAGACAAAATCAACAGTGTTCTTCCTTCAGTCCCAGGGATTTACAACTGCCCAGTAGGACTAGGAATTGATAGTTTTCAACAAAATATCATACAAGTGCGCCAAACTGAGATTCAACGAGCGCAATAAAACTATTCAGAAGTTACACGGATGAGAAATTGCGTTTTTTTGCAGCAATGACAAACGAGAACAGTTGCTAGAAATTTTTTTTATCAGAATTGTCGTACAACGTGGCTATTTGAAAAAAACTAGGGCCGTACCACGTGCAAATCTACTCACTGACGCTGGACAACGTGTCTGCTCTACATAACTCTGCTCCCTGATGCTGAATAGCATGACTGCTGTGCACAATTCTGCTTTCTTTTTTTTTTTCACATTCAAAAATGTAGTTTTATTAAAGATGAAATATGACAAATAATAACATGAAGTAAAATAACATATGTGCGAATTTCCGCACCAGTAATACAATTACCATAAATGCGTATAACAAAACCAGGACACATAAACCAGTCAGAATAATGAACTAAACAAGCAATATTAACTTCTCATTATGGTCCAGTATATTGTGCAATAGTGTATTAACACCAAGGGCGCGTCATGTATGAACGGGCTTTTCGCCCATTTTCTGGCGTATACTGCGCCTCCCGGCCCGAATCCCCCTGTCGGACGCAGGGATGCAGTGTTAGGCGCCGCGTTCGCCACTTTCAGCTGCGCCCGCATGAAGGGGCGGGCAATGGGCGCGGTGTGGGTGCGGTGTAGGCGTTCTGGGGCGGGACGCGGCGCGCTCGAAAACTCCGAGGCATGTACGATGGCGGCTCACCAAATCGCAGCGCAATGCAGCGCTCGGCAGCTCCGACAAGCAGTCCTGGTTGATTTTGGTCTAAATGCTCCGGCGGCGGCAAAGTGAAGCAAGATCAGAACATGCGATGAAAAATAGAACAAGATTGCAACAGAACTCTCGGCGCTCAACTCCGACAAGCAGACCTGGTCGAAATGCTCTGGCGGAGGCGAAGTGAAGCAAGATCGGAACATGCGAGGAAGCAGATAGCAGATCGCAACCGAAATCTCGGCGCTCCGCTCCGTGCAGCAGGAGTATGATTCCAAAAAATTCGCCTTGATAAAGGCGGAAAACATTTTCAGAAAAGAGCTCAACCTCAAAAATAAAAATACTAAAAAAAATCACTTTCCAAAAATCCAGAACGGCGCAATATCAAGAAATCGGATATTGGAAATTGCCGGGAAATACAGTAATTCAAATTCTGAAAGCTATTCTCATTGGTCGGCAGAAACCAGCCAATCAGAATAGGAGCGACAGTGAACCATTAAAACCTATGGAGAACGATTGACCAATCAGAATCAACGGCGGGACAGTTCAAAATACAGTAAAAATGCAGAAATGAGCTGATTGGTTCAGCTAGCGGGGGCTTGGCTATCTCGGCCAATCAGAATATGAGCGACAGGGACCCATTATAGCCTATGGAGAATTTTGAACCAATCAAAATCCAAGGCGGGACAGTTCAAAATACAGTAAAAATGCCGAATAGAGCTGATTGGCTGAGCTAGCGGTGGCTTGCCTATCCCAGCCAATCAGAGCGCGAGCTACTTCTCCCATTGTAGTCTATGGAGAGATGGGCGCAATGCAATCTCGGCGCTCAGCGCCGTGCAGCATGGAGTATGAATAAAAAAATAATTTTTAGTAAGTGGAAAACATTATCAGATAAAGAGCTGAAACGTTCTTTAAAAATAAAGCACTTAAATCCCTAACAACGTGTTTGTCGCCGAGACCGGCGCTACATAGGGAATTGCAATAGAGAGAATCGCCGGGAAATACAGTAGTTTAAATTGTTTAAGCGCTTCTCATTGGTCGGCAGAAGCCAGCCAATCAGAATAGGAGCGACAAAGACCCATTAAAACCTTTGGAGAAGTTTTGACCAATCACAATAGGAGCGACAGTGTCCCATTATAAGCTATGGAGGACAATTGACCAATCAGAATAGGAGCGACAAAGACCCATTATAACCTATGGAGAAATATAGACCAATCAAAATGAACTGCGGGACAGGTCAAAATACAGTAAAAATGCAGAATAGAGCTGATTGGTTGAGCTAGCAGTGGCTTGGCTATCCCAGCCAATCAGAGCGCCACCTACTTCTCCAATTGTAGTCTATGGATAGATGGGCGTAATGCAATCTCGGCCTCAGCGACGTGCGGCATGGAGCATGAATAAAAAAATAATTTTTAGTAATTGTAAAATATTATCAGATAAAGCACTGAAACCTTCTTTAAAAATAAAGCACTTAAATCCCTAACAACGCGTTTGTCGCCGAGACAGGCGCTAAATAAGGAATTGCAATAGAGAGAATTGCCGGGAAATACAGTAATTTAAATTGTTGAAGCACTTCTCATTGGTCGGCAGAAGCCAGCCAATCAGAATAGGAGCGACAAAGACCCATTAAAACCTATGGAGAAGTTTTGACCAATCAGAATAGGAGCGACAGTGTCCCATTATAACCTATGGAGAAATATAGACCAATCAAAATGAAGGGCGGACAGTTCAAAATACAGTAAAAATGCAGAATAGAGCTGATTGGTTGAGCTAGCGGTGGCTTGGCTATCCCAGCCAATCAGAGCGCGAGCTACTTCTCCCATTGTAGTCTATGGATAGATGGGCGCAATGCAATCTCGGCGCTCAGCGACGTGCGGTATGGAGTATGAATAAAAAAATCATTTTTAGTAATTGTAAAATATTATCAGATAAAGCGCTGAAACCTTCTTTAAAAATAAAGCACTTAAATCCCTAACAACGCGTTTGTTGCCAAGATCGGCGCTACATAAGGAATTGCAATAGAGAGACTTGCCAGGAAATACAGTTATCCAAATTGTTTAAGCTCTTCTCATTGGTCGGCAGAAGCCAGCCAATCAGAATAGGAGCGACAGTGGCCCATTCTAACCTATTGAGGAGAATTGACCAATCACAATCGGAGCGACAGGGACCCATTCTAACCTATGGAGAAAAATTGACCAATCATATTCAGAGGCGGGACAGTTCAAAATACAGTAAAAAGGCAGACACGAGCTGATTGGTTGAAGACGCGGGGGCTCGTCCATCTTAGCCAATCAGAGCGCGAGCTACTTTCTCATAGAGTTCTATGGGGAAAAGAAATTCAGAGCGAGCTCTGTGATTGGCTAATTTAAAAGAGGCGCGGTTATTTGGACCAATGGGAGAGCGAGCGACGCTCTGATGGGTTTTCTAATGCAATCTGAAATAAAACTGGACATGGCCGAAATCAAATGATAACACTACAGAAGTTGTCCCGATGTGTATATAAAATCAATAATAATATTGGGGTAATGACCAAAAATTATAAATTAAATTAAATCATTTGTTTTTCTTTATTTCCGTTAGCCAAGGATCACTAGTATGGGTGCAAGGAAAATAAACAAATAAAAATGTTTTTATTGAATACATGCTGGTGTAAAGTCCGCCGCGCCTCGCCTGTGTGTGGGGCGCAGTGCGGGGACATGGGCGCAGTGCGGGGCTGCGCCTATGATTCACCCTCCGAGGAGGTGCACTCATACATGCGGGTAAAAGTTCCCTGTGCCTCGCCAGTGTGTGTGGCGCTGGGGGGGACTGAGGCGCAGTGGGGGGCTGCGCCGAAGATTCGCCGTCCGAGGAGGTGCGCTCATACATGCGGGTAAAAGTTCCCTGCGCCTCGCCAGTGTGTGTGGCGCAGTGCGGGACTTAGGCGCCGTGCAGGACTGCGCTGAACATGTATTCCGATACGAGACAGGCTGGAACAGCGAGAAATCATTCAAGATGTCCGTGTGGAGTCTGAATCCAAAATTCGCCTTTATAAAGGCGGAAAACATTATCAGAAAAAGAGCTCACACCTCCAAAATAAAAAAGACATTAAGAAAATCACTTTCCACAAATCTAGAACGGCGCAACATCGAGAATTCGGATATTTGAAATTGCTAGGAAATACAGTAATTCCAATTTGGAAAGCTATTCTCATTGGTCGCCATAAACCAGCCAATCACAATAGGAGCGACAGTGGCCCATTCTAACCTATGGAGGAGAATTGACCAATCAGAATAGGAGCGACAGGAACCCATTCTAACCTATGGAGAACTATTGACCAATCCAAATCAAAGGCGGGACCGTTGAGGAGTGGTCTGCCGGCATGCTGTGAGGTCGCATGAAGTGAGAGCTCTGCTATCTGATCCTGCTACATCCTGATTCCCTGACCTGATCCCCTGTAATTCGCTACCGGAGGACGGCTGAGTGATCACTGAGGACCCCAACCGCAGTTTGGACCCGCGAAAATCAGCTGTGGACCAGTGATTGCTGCTGCAAACAGTCAGAGAGGTGCGCTCCTATGCTGGAGCAGGGAGAGCAGCAGAGAGAGGACGACTATTATCCTGGTGCCCTGCATCTGAGATCCGGTGAGGAGTTCGGGCGGGAGAAATAAGCAGACACCCTGTGACTCTCCCCAACCCAGTGACCCCCCCTGCTGCTAATAGATACAAGGGGGCAGTGAAGGAGGCTGAGAAGGGGCCCCTATAGCCACTATCTGAGAGACTCTGCCTTTCTCCTGAGGCCTGGACTGTGAAAGAGGGGGCTGCTTCATCTAAATTGCCGGGAACGCCAGGCTTAGTCCCCTGGGAGCCTCCTGGAGATCTGCATCAGTAGAGTTTCGACAGGGAGCTGACAGTTTATTTGTACTGCTGTAAAATCCACAGATATCTGCCTGCAGTTCCCTAGACCAACCAGAGAACTTACGCTTACACACAATAAGTAATCCTTACAGGAACCCCTGCAGAACCAGCAGCTTTCTATCCCAACGGAGGGGCAGACGCAGTGCGATTAGTCTATATTGTTTGCTGCATACAAAAGACTCTACCCTGTCTGGGGGTGTGCTCTATGGGCCGCACAAAAGGGTCTTCCCAGCCCTCTGCAATCACATCTTCAGTGGCCGACGCTATGAGTCAAACTGAGGAGGAGGCTACGACCTCATCAGCCACACTGGATACAGAAAAGATAATGTCCGCCATTGCTTCCTGCCAGACAGCTCTGACAGTTAAAATAGATCATATCCAGGCAGACCTAAACAGATTGAGAGAGGACATTGACAAAGTGAGAGAAAGAACCTCAGAGGCGGAGCGTCGTATAAGTGAAGTGGAAGATACTACGGCCACCCACACAAGGATTACAACAACTATGCAACAACAGATCAAAATCCTGCAAGTCAGGGTGGAGGACGCGGAAAACCGCAACCGCAGGAATAATGTTCGTATACTAGGTCTCCCGAGCGAGCGGAGGGGGATGCTCCAGAAAAATTTACAGAAAACTTGATCCGACAACTTCTAGATCCAATACCCTTGTCTTCATGTTTCGTGATTGAACGAGCGCACCGTATTCCAACCAGGCCGCTCCCACCCGGATCTCCTGCATGCCCTTTAATCATGAAAGTGCTCAACTACCGGGACCGGGACGCGATTCTGTCAGCTGCAAGGAAGAAAGGCGAGATAAAATACGAAAATACGCGTCTCTCCTTTTATCCTGACTACACAACTGAGGTCCAAAAGAAGAGGCGACAGTTCACCACGGTCAGAAGCCGTCTAAGAGAAATTGGACTGAGATATTCCATGTTGTATCCCACGCGGTTAAGAGTCCAAGATCAAGACAAGACACTGTTCTTTACCACTCCGGAGGAAGCGAATGAGTGGCTAGATAGGCGCAGAGACAGAAGACGCTGAAGGGACTGTCTTTACTGCGGTCTTAGTGACCAGTGTTATGGTGAGGGTTTCTGGGTGGCTTATAGAAGAGTTTGGGCGTCTTGGTTTTTTCCTGAGATTGATTTAGTTTGTTAAATACGGGGCACGCCCAGTCTTAAATGTGAAAGCCGTCCATACTCCGGAATGGCCGGTTATGGGGGGTTAGAGGGGATCTTCTATTGCTAGGGAGCTCAGAGGTATGAACCTTAGTCTATTTTTCTAGAAGGGGTGGTCTCACTTCTTTAGTCTGGTAGACTGTTTTCTTTTTTGTAATTCCGGTACGCTCCCCTATGGAGTGAAAAGTTAGAGATTTTTTTTAACATTCGGTTTTGGGTACAATGCTCATCCTGGTTGGGTTGGTTTGGGCAGGGCGGCGGGGGTGGGGTAATGTTTAGTAGTATGGTAGCTGGTTGTAAAAATGTGGTGTGTGTGTGGTGTGTTTGTGGTGGTGCGGCTGCTTATCATGGGGTCCGGCGCCGGGTCTACCCTACCCGAAAGAGATTTGGCCTACAACTTATAAATGGCGTCCTTTAATGTAGTATCGTGAATGTCCGGGGGCTCAATTGCAAATCAAAAGAGCATTAGTGTTCAATTTCCTCCGGTCATATAACCCGGACATAGTTGTATTGCAAGAAACCCACTTGAGAGGGCAAAAAATTCTGTCACTCAAAAGGCCATGGATAGGATTTGGTTACCATGCGGTATACTCTAATTATGCTAGAGGGGTCTCCATATTGGTGGCAAAAAACCTCCCCTTTACTTTGTTGCATGCTCACATTGATCCCTCTGGTAGGTACATTGTGCTACATGCGCAAATACGGGGAGTGGAATATGTCCTAGGTGGGGTATATGTGCCACCTCCTTTATCTAGTTCGGTTTTGGAATCCTTAGCGAATATTCTGGTATTATATCCTGTGGTTCCAGTTCTGGTGATGGGAGACTTTAACGCAACCCTGTGCAGGGATATGGACCGCCTACGCCCAAGACCAACACATGATCCTACTTTAGGGACATGGGCTATGTCGTGTGGCCTGACGGAGGTGTGGAGGTGGAAACACCCAGCAGACAGGCAGTTCTCGTGCTACTCTGCAACCTCGGGATCCCTATCTCGCATAGATCTCGCTTTTGCAAGTGGGGAGCTGTTATCCCATGTGGTGACAGCAGACTATTTGCCGAGAGGCATCTCGGACCATGCCCCCCTACTGGTGCGGGTATCTCAGCAGTCTGGTGGGATCAGGAAAAGCTGGAGATTGAACCCTAAATGGCTAGAGGTTCCGTCTGTGGAGGGGAAATGCCGGGAGGGTATAGTCAGTTATTGGGAAGACAATGAGGGATCTGCTGACCCTTTGATAACTTGGGACGCCCTGAAGGCTGTGACTAGGGGGACCCTCATCAATGCCATAGCATCACATAGAGCTAGCCTTAATGCATCTAAGGTGAAGTTGGAAGGGGAGCTGGCCCAAGCAGAGGCTGAATACGGGAGTCAACCTGATGAGGAACATAAGGATAGGCTGGAAAGGAAACAAAGGGCTTACAACTTGCTCCTTACCCAATACACGCAAAAGCGACTGTTGACACAAAGACATACGATATTCGCCGAGGGGGATAAGAATGGGAGGGCTTTGGCCTTTTTGGCCAGAACGGAGACCCCTAGGACGGTAGTTGCTGGGATTAAAAATTCAAGGGGGGAAATAGTGACGGACCCTGAGGGAATAGCCGCTCAGTTCGCAGAGTATTACGAGACGTTATATTCCTCTAAGCTTAAACACACTGACACGAGATTAAAGATTTCATAGGGGCAATTTCAATGCCAGTGTTGTCAATTGAGGAAAGGGAAACTTTGGCTGGGCCGATTACGGAGGATGAAGTCCAGAAACCAATTAGTCTGATGGCCGGTAATAAAGCTCCGGGCCCGGATTGTATCCCGGTGGAATGGTTTAAGTTGTACATGGAAGAGCTTGCACCCCGATTGGTGGAGGTCTTCAGACACACTTTTGAGGTAGGACAATTGCCCTTATCACAGTACGAGGCAACAATAGTAGTCATACACAAGAAGGGCAAACCGTCTGAGCTCTGTCAATCTTACCGTCCTATTTCACTTATCAATATTGACGCAAAAATCCTAGCCAAAGTCCTGGCGCTGAGACTTAATTCTATGATTCTTTCTATTGTCGGGATGGACCAATCCGGATTTATGCCTGGGAAATCTACAGACATGAATCTTAGGAGACTTTTTACAAATTTACAGGTAACCCATGAGAACGCGGGGCATAGGGTGATTGCGTCACTCGATAATGAAAAGGCATTCGACTCCATAGAGTGGAGATTCATGTGGGAGGTGTTAATAGCCATGGGGTTCCCTGCAGAGTTCCTTAGATGGCTTCAGATCCTATATCGGAAGCCAACGGCGAGAGTGCTGGTGAATGGATGTATGTCTGACAAATTTCAGTTGGGTAGAGGCACTCGACAGGGGTGTCCCCTATCCCCCTTATTGTTTGCCTTGGCAATTGAACCCTTGTCAATTTTGATAAATAATAATCCGTTGATAGAAGGCTGGGAGATACAGGGGATAACGGAGAAAGTGTCTCTGTATGCTGATGATCTATTGGTGTACCTGGCGAACCCTCGAGATTCCTTGGATGCCCTTCTAGATGTAGTAAACCTCTATGGGGCCTTCTCTGGGCTAAAAGTGAACTGGGCTAAGTCAGTGCTATTTGTAGTGGACGAAGTCCAGCACGAGGATGTTTCCTCAAGATGTCAGATGGAGATTGCAGAACAATTCACTTATCTCGGCATACAGATTCATAAAGATGTGCAGAAGTTCTTGGCACTTAACTTGTCAGTTGCAGTGACCGAACTGACTAGGAAACTGGCAAATTGGAAGTCATTACCGCTATCTCTTGTGGGTCGGATCAATATTATTAAGATGGTCCTTTTGCCTAAGCTGCTGTACTTGTATAGGGCGGCTCCTATGGTTATTCCTCAGGCGCATTTTCAGTCTGTGGAACGACAGATTTCTGCATTCCTCTGGGCGGGTAGCACCCCTAGGATAGGGAAAAATACACTGAGGGCTCTCTATGAGGATGGAGGGTTAGCGCTCCCGGATTTTCACATCTACTACGTCGCGGTCCAGCTGTCTTATGCAGGAGGGTGGATTGCAGCAGACCACGATAATCCAGCGTGGCACTTGAGGCAGCCTTGGTGGGGTCATATGAGGCACTTGCTAATTTAGTGTACAGACAGGGGAAATACCCGATCCGGCATTACACTGCCACTATGGCGGCAACAGTTGCAGTATGGAAGAGATTTGTTGGTTTCTATGGTGGCGAAGGAGAGGGAGAGGCGTGGTCCCCGTACATGCCCTTATGGCGCAACGGAAGGCTTCCAGAATTGGAGGTCATGATGGACTTTGAAATCTGGCGCAAAGGGGCATTAAATATCTTGGGCAATTATATGTGGATGGGAAATTTCCTGATTTCCAGGAGCTGGCGAATAGTCTCAACTTACAAAAGGGGTCCCTTTTCAGATATTTCCAGTTGCGTCATGCCTGTTTCAAACAATTTGGGGGGGGCGCTATCCGACTGGAGTGTGGCACTTTGGAGAGGGTGGCTCGACGTGAGGATCAAATAAAACCAGTGTCTACATTTTATAAAGCCATAATGCAGTGTCAGCCGTCTCCTATTAAAAAGGCCTTCGAGAAGTGGTGTGGGGACATTCCTGAGATGGAGCCTCATCATTTGGAAGAGCTGGCGGCGTCATGGAGGTCCACAGTAATTAGTGCTAGGGATCAGTTGATACAGATTAAATGGTTACACAGGGTATATTATACACCTACGCGATTGGCCCTGATGGGGAAACTGGCAAGCCCGATGTGCACCAGATGTAATAATGCGAGAGGCTCCCTATACCATATGGTATGGATGTGCCCGAGGATTAGAACATTTTGGTCCGAGGTTCATGAGTTCTTGAGTGAGAAGCTTGGACTGCCAGCAGTGTGTGCTCCGGAGGTTAGTCTACTAGGTCTGGTGGGTGATATAGTTCAGACGTCAGCTGAGCGACAGCTATTCAGGAGTCTCATGTTCTATGCCCGCAAAACTATACTACTAAACTGGAAGCCTCCAGGGTGTCCATCTCTGGGGCAGTGGAAGCAATTAGTGAATGGAGACCTAGCTATGTATAGGCTCACCTTTGAGGCGAGGGGGGTACCGGACAAATTTTTGGATATATGGAGCGCCTGGATCGCTTCGCAGGCGGTTGAGTGTTTCTCAAGTTTAGTGTGGATTAGGGGGGGGGGGGGGGGGGGGGGGGGGGGTGGGGGGGGGGGGGGGGGGGGGGGTGTGGCGTCGGAAAAAAAAGAGATTGTTTGCGGTGTGTCAGGCGTTCTTAATAAAAATGAGTGGATGGGGTGAATGGTTTGAATGGGAACGAATCAGTTGAGTTTAAGCTTAAACACAGTTGATTATGGTGCGTGTCTTGCCAACTCGAACATCTGAATATGATCAATATTGTAATTCTGTGCAACTGGTTGGCAAAATTACGGCCAAACAGTATATATATGTAGTATGCATGGCTTTTAGTTAAATTTTACAAGGAAGTTGATGTTTATAAAACCAAAATGTCTTCAAAAATAAACACTTTTAAAAAAAAAAGGCGGGACAGTTCAAAATACAGTAAAAAAGCAGAAAAGAGCTGATTGGTTGAGCTAGCGGGGGCTCGTCCAGCTTAGCCAATCAGAGCGCGACCTACTTTCTAATAGGGTTCTATGGGGAAAAGAAATGCCGAGCGAGCTCTGTTTGTGATTGGCTAAGTTAAAAGAGGCGCGGTTATTTGGACCAATGGGAGAGCGAGCGACGCTCCTATGGGTTTTCTAATGCAATCTGAAAGAAAACTGTACATGGTCGAAATCAAATGATAAGACTACAGAAGTTGTCCCAGAAGTTGAGCACTAATATGTGGCTAACAAAAATTTGATGGGCTCGATTTTAATGTGGTCTATCTGAGCGGCGAAGTCCAAGTGCAGCGCGGAATGCTTGTAATGTGCTCGAGTTCGACACTGGCAGCAGTACTCTCGTTTCCTCAATGTTTGGTCCAGAACCATACCTCCTCAAGCAAGAAATCCAGCTTGGAGGTCCACACGTCCCAGCAAGCCGTAAGTTGGATATACTGATTAGCATTCAAACTCAAAGCCGGGCAAAACGTTCTAACATGGGTGTTCGTCAAAATCTGGTTTCAAACATATGGCCAACCTCAGGGCAACCTCTGTGCAACATCTGGGCAACCTCTCGGCAACATGTGTGCCACATCTGCATTGGCTTATGTGCTGTCACATTAGTGGCATTTCCAGGCACTTACGAATACATTGGGTAGGGGATCAATTTTAGAGGCAACCTCATCTATATATTGTCCTTAGTGTGATTGTTCAAAATGTGTTCATGCCTTGAAGTTATGTTTCCACCACTTGGTTTTGTCTTTTGCTGAATTTTTTCTTTAAAATACCCACGGCTTTTTCTTTCTCATACTGTGTAATGCATTTCCGCGGCGAAATCCGTTCCGTAATTATGTTTGCAAAGCGGGACACA
>JAODAL010067408.1:0-17304 GCA_025379985.1 Phyllomedusa bahiana | reverse complement strand
AAAAAACAGGAACGGGCTTAGATCCCACTTGGATATTGAATGTAAAATGCAGCTGCATGGACGCACACTGGATTTCAGGATCCAATCCCCCAAAAAATCAGAAATAGAACATTCAAGAACAGTCTCTGAGACAAGCTAGCCACCCCAAAAAATTTCGCTGTGAAAAAAATCATTTTCTTCAGAAAGGCTATACCCGCAGCACCCTTTCCCCCTATCATTTAAGTAAAGGCGGTTTTTTGAGGCCCCCAGGGGCGGCGCTCGGTCTTTTTTAAAGTGGGGTGCCCGTCACAAAAATCCCGCCGGCCCTCTGATTGGCTTTCATCTTGCACATGTCATGCAGGCTTTTCCCTTTTTCCTCCCAAGGGGGTTTTTCCCCCATTAACGAATGTGCTGCAGCCATTTTAATGAAAACAAAATTCTTTTCCCCCCCGGGAAAATACCCCAAAGTTCGACTTCGTTCCAAACCCGAAGTTTTCCTGAAATTCTAAAGAATTCCATTTCTTTAAAGAATAAAATTCCCCCATCTCTAATTGGGCCCCCATAGGACCAAAAAAAAAAAGTAGTCCCGGCGCCATCTTTTTTTAAAACTCCAGGAGATCGGGGAAAGTTTTAAAGGAAAAAAGGTTTTTTAATACATAAACAGCTCAAAAAAAGGGTTTAAAAAACCCCTTGACAAAACATAAAAAAAATAAAAATCACTAACGACCCCTTTTTCTCCCCGAAACCCCGGCGCTCCCTTAGGAAATTGTGATTCAAAAACATCCCGGGGAAAAAAAAAAAAAAAAACAGTCATTTAAAAGATTTCCCCCGCATTTCTCTTTGGGCGGTAAAAACCGCCCAATAGGTGCGAGCGACAAAAAAAAAAATTGTTAGCTATGGAGGGGGAAAAACCAAACCCAATCGTTTTGGGTTTCTAGCGGGTTTCAGTCATTCAAACGGTTTCGCGATTGGTTTTCCAAAGGAAAAAAGTTTCCTGTCTCCCAAACCCAGTCAGGGAGCGAGCCGCCACCCCCCTGTATTGTTATTGGGGGGCCGGGGGAAAAAAAAACGTTAAAAAAAAGGAGCGTGCGGGGGACAAATTGGCCCCCGTGCGGGATTTTTCCTAAACATCGGTTTTTATTTATAAGGGGGCTCATATCAGCAAATCACTAAAAGTTATTCAATGTATTTAATAGAAATTGGACTTTTTTGGGTTTTTAGATCCTAGGGGGCTGGGACTCCTTTTTGCCCAAATTAGAAAAAACGAGAACTTACACCATGTTTTTCTATGGGGAATACCCGGGTATATGATTGGTCAGCAAAAGGGAGGGCTCGGCCCTCTCACCCAATAAAAAAAACGACCCGGCGCTCTTTTGGGAAATTAAAATTTGGATTTTTTTCACATGCTTAACTGATGTTGTTTTTCTTTTGGTGCAAAACCCCCCTTTTTTCTTATACGTAAAATTTTTTTAAATAGCTGTTTTTTGCATTTTGGTGGGGCCCATTTTTTGGTTCAAAAGGGAGCCCCCTTTGCAAAAAAAATTTAACACAAAAAATTTTGGGGTTTAACGGGATTTTGTATTTCATTGGTGAAAAACCCCACCTTTTATTATAGGGTATAATTTTTTAAATAGCTGTATTTTCATTTTTGGTCCCGGCCATTTTTGTTCAAAGAGCCCCCTTTTTAAATTTTAATTTTGAATCCCAAAAATTTTTTGTGGTAACTGCTTTTTGAAATTTCATTGGTGAAAAAACCCCCCTTTTTTTTTATCCGCCCTAACTTTTAAAAATAGCTGTATTGCATTTTATTTTTCGCCCAATTTTTTTTGTTCAAAAAAGCCACCTTGTATTTAAAATTTTGAACCCCAAAAAATTTTGTGGTAACTGCTTTTTTTGTTTTCCCTTTAGGTGAAAAACCCACTTTTTTATTACCCCGAAACTTTTTTAAATAGGTGTTTTTCCCCACTTTGTCGCAGGCCCATTTTTTTTTTCAAAGCCCCCATTTTGGGAATTATATTGGACACAAAAATTTTTTTTAAAGTAATTGCAGGTTTGAAAATTTCCCTTTAGGGGGAAAAAAACCCACCTTTTATTACCCAAAAAACTTTTTAAAAAATAAAATTTTTTTCCCATTTTGGGCACCCCCTTTTTTTTTTCCCAAAGACCCATCGGGGAAAATTATTTTTAGGATCCCAAAAAATTTTTTGCTATTAAATGGGGAAATATTTCATGGGTTTGAAAAAACCCCCCTTTTTAATTACCCCGGGAATACATTTTTTTAAATTTTTTTAATTTTTTTTGGTTTTTCCACTTTGGCGCAAAACCATTTTATTTTTTAAGGCCCCCCATCTTGAAAACTTATATTGGGAATTACAAAAATTTTGCTAGTATTTGAAGGTTTTATTTTATGGGGTCAAAACACACCTTTTATTATCCGTAAAAATTTTTAAATAGCTGTATTGCATTTTGGTGGGGCCCCAGTTTTTTTTTCCAAAGAGCCACTTTTTGTACTTAAATTTGAACACAAAAATTTTTTTGGTAACTTTTGTTGGGTATTTCTTTGGGTGCAAAACCCACCTTTTCTTATCCCGTAAAACCCTTTTTAAATAGCTGTATTTCACTTTTTGGGGCCCAATTTTTTTTCAAGAGCCCCTTGAAAATTTTAAATTTGAATACAAAATTTTGTGGTAACTGCTTTTTGTTTTTCCCTGGGTGAAAAAACCCCACCTTTTATTATCCAATAAAATTTTAAATAGATTTTTTTCACTTGGCGCGGGCCCCCATTTTTTTAAAAGACTCATCTTGTAAAAAAAAAAATAGGATAAAAAAAATTTCCCTAGTTTTTTAAAGGGGGTTTTTTCATGGGTGAAAAACCCAAACCTTTTAAAAAATTTTTTAACATTTTAAATAGGTCTTTCATTTGGGGGCGCAGCCCATTTTTTTTTCCAAAGCCCCCATTTTGTACTAATTTAAGATACAAAAAATTTTGCTAGTAATTGCGGGGTTATTTTTTAAATAGGAGAAAAAACCCAACCTTTTTTTTAATCCAAAAATAAATTTAATTGGGTTTTTTTTTCCATTTGGGCGCCCCCATTTTTTTTTTCAAGCCCAAATCTTTTTACTTATATTAGGATACAAAAATTTGGGCTATTTAAAACGGGAAAAGGTAATTTCATGGGTTTCAAAAAACCCCCCTTTTTTATTATCCGAAATAAAATTTTTAAACAGATGTTTTTTCCCCTTTTGGCGCAAAACCATTTTTTTTCAAGACCCACCCCTTGTCCCTTATATTAGAATTACAGAAATTTTCCCTAGAAATTTTCCCGGTGTTTTTTCCATGGGTTGAAAAACCCCATTTTTTTTATTATCCGTAAAAAATTTTAAAATAGGTTTTTTTTTTCCACTTTGGGGCAGCCCATTTTTGTTAAACAACCCATCTTAAACTTATATTAGGATAAAATTTTTTTGCTAGTTTTTTAAAAGGTGAATTTTATAGGTGCAAAAAAACCCCTTTTTTATTATCCGATAAAAATTTTAATTAGCTGTATTCATTTTGGGTTTGGGCCCCGTTTTGTTAAAAAGAGCCCTTGCACTTAAATTTAAAACCCAAAAATTTTTTGTGGTAACTGCTGTTTTTAATTTAAATTGGGGGGAAAAACCCCCCTTTTTTCAAATCCGTCTAACTTTTAAATACCCTTGTATTGCATTTTGGGGTTTGCCCAATTTTTGTTCAAAAGCCCCTTTTTAATTTAAAATTTAAATACAGAAATTTTTGGGTAACTGCTGTTTGTTTTTTCCAGGGGGAAAAACCCCCCTTTTATTAATCCGAAAAATACTTTTTTGAAATAGGTTTTTTAAAATTTTTGGGCGAAAGCACATTTTTGTTAAAAAGACCCATCTTGAATTTAAATTTTTGGGGGATCAGAAATTTGCTATAACGGCGGGAAAATATTTCATATTTGGAAACCCCCTTTTATTATCCGTAAAAAAATTTTAAATAGATGTTTTTCATTTTGGCGCAGACCAATTTGTCAAGGACCCATCTTGTACTTATATTAGGATACAAAAATTTCCCTATTTTTTGCGGGTTGAAATTTTAAGGGTTTGCAAAAAACAAACCTTTTTTTAAATCCGAAAAACCCTTTTTAAATATTTTTTAAATTTGCATTTTGGGTGCCCCCTTTTTTTTGTTTAAAGACCCCACTTTGCCCCCTTAAATTTGAACACAGAAATTTTGGGTTTTAAAACTAAATGTTGAAATTTCATTGGGGGGCAAAACCCCCCCCCTTTTTCTTATACGTAAAACTTTTTAAAAAAGCTGAAATTTTTCCATTTTAAATGCGGCCCATTTTTGGGTTCAAAAGCCCCCCTTGTATTTAAATTTGAATACAAAAATTTTGGGGGTTAACTGCTGTTTTATTTCTTTTGGTGAAAAAACCCCCCCTTTTTTTCCTATCCGCCCCAAAAAAAAACTTTTTAAATAGCTGAAATTTGCACTTTATTTTCCGCCCTAGTTTTTTTTTTCAAAAAAGCCCCCTTTGGGGAAAATTTAAATTTTGGGAATACAGAAATTTTTTTGGTAACTTGCGGGTTGAAATTTCCTAGGGGGAAAAAACCCCCCTTTTTTTAAAACCCCGTATACTTTTTAAAAATAGGGGGTTTTTTTATTTAAATTTTTGCCTAAACCCAAATTTTTTTTAAAAGGCCCCAAACTTGTAATTATTTTAAGGAAATACAAAAATTTTTTCAAGTAACGAAAGGTGTTTTTCAGAGGGGGAAAAAACCCACCTTTTTTTAATCCGTAAACTTTTTTAAATAGATGTTTTTACTTGGGCGCAGCCCATTTTTTTTAAAAGACCCATCTTTTTTACTCAATAATGGGATACGAAATTTGCTAAAATTTTGGCAGGTGTATTTCATGGGTTTCCCAAAAACCCACCTTTTTTTTTTCTGTATATATTTAAATAGGTTTTTTTTTTCCACTTTGGGCGCCCATTTTTTTTTCACAAGCCCCATCTTCAAACTTATTTTGGATACAGAAATTTGCTAAAATTTGCGGGTGAAAATGCCCATGGGTAAAAAAACACATCTTTATCATCAGATAACTTTTAAATACCCTGTTTTTGCATTTTTAGTTGGGCCCAAAATTTTTTGTTCAAAGAGCCACCGTTTTAAAAATTTTTTGATTTACAAAAATTTTTGTGGTAACTGCTGTGTTTTTTTTGGTAAAAAACCCCACCTTTTTTATGTCAAAATTTTTTTAATGCTGATTGCATTTAGTTCCCCCCCCAAGTTTTGTTAAAAGAGCCACCTTGTACTTAAATTTGAATACAAAATTTTTTGTGGTAAGCTGTTGTATTTCCAGGTGCAAAACCATTTTTTACCCGTTAAATTTTTAAATAGGTTTTTTTATTGGCGCGCCATTTTTGTTCAAGGCCCCCATTTTGTAATTTTTAGGTTCAGAAATTTTCAAGAAATTGAGTTTTTTAAGGAGCAAAAAACCGCCCTTTTTTTTCCCGTATAATTTTAAATATGTTTTTACTTTGTCGCGCCATTTTTGTTCAAAAAACCCATTTTTGTATTTATTGGATAAGAAATTTGTAGTAATTGCGGTGTTTTTCAAGGTGCAAAACCCCTCTTTTATTGTATATATTTTAAATGGTTCTTTACTTTGGGCAGCCCAATTTTTTTTTCAAAGACCATTTTGTCTTTTTTTGGACGAAATTTGTAGAAATTGAGGTATATTTATGGAGAAAACCCCATTTTATTAACGTTACATTTTTTTTGGGTTTTTTTCTTTGGTGCGCCTTTTTTGTTAAAAGCCCAAATTTGTACTTTTTAATTGGATACAAAAAATTTGCTGAAATTGAGGTTATATATAGGTGCAAAACCCATTTTATTTCCGTATACATTTTTTTAGGGTTTTTCATTTGGCGAGCCCATTTTTGGTTACGGCCCCAAATCTTGTTTTTTTTTGGTACGAAATTTTTAGTAATTTAGGTATATTTCTAGGTGCGAACCCCTTTTATTATCCGTATTCTTTAATTAGGGTTTTTTCCCTTTTGGGAGCCATTTTTTTAAAGGCCCCATTTTTTCTTATTTGGATACAGAAATTTGTAGTTTTTGAGGGTTTTTTTTTAAGGTGCAAACCCCCTTTTTTTTCCCGTAAAATTTTAAATGGGTGTTTTTATTTGGCGCGCCATTTTGGTTACAGACCAAATCTTGTATTTTTTGGATACAGAAATTTGCTGTTTGCAGGTGTATTTTATAGGTGCAAAACCCCTTTTATTATCCTTTTTAAAAAAATTTTAAATTGCGTATTGCACTTTGGTGGGGCCCCTTTTTGTTCAAAGAGCCCGTTGACTTAATTTGAACACAGAAATTTTGGGGAAAAATGATGTTGTTTTCTTTGGGCAAAACCCCAATTTTTTATACATTAATTTTAAATTTAGTGTATTTCACTTTGGTGGCCCAGTTTTGTTCATAGAGCCCCCTTTTATAATTTTGAATAAGTTTTTGTGGAAAATGCTGTTGTATTTTTAGGTGAAAAAACCCCCCTTTTATTATCCGTTTCATTTTAATAGGTGTTTTTCATTTGGCGCACCCCATTTTTTTTACAGCCCCTTTGTTTATATTAGGATACAAAAAATTTCTAGTTTTTCGGGTTGTCATAGGTGAAAAAAACCCTTTTTTTCGTATAAAATTTAAATAGCTGTATTGCCCTTTATTTCGCCAAATTTTTTTTAAAAGGCACCTTGTATTAATTTTTGATACGAAATTTTGGTGGTAATGTGTTGTTTTTCCCTAGGTGAAAAAAAACCCACTTTTATTATCGTATACATTTTAAATAGGGTTTTTACTTTGGGGAGCCCATTTTGTTCCATCCCATCTTGTATTTATTAGGATAAGAATGTGTAGTTTTTGCGGGTGATGTTTGGTGCAAAACCCCTTTTTTTTCCAATAACTTTAAAAGTGTTTGCATTTGGTGCGGTTTCGTTTTGTTCAAGACCCAGTTGCACTTAAATTTGAAAAACGAAATTTTTGGGGGAAAACTGTGTTGTTTTTCATTGGTGCAAAAACCATTTTCTTAAACGTATAATTTTTAATAGCTTTTTATTGTTTTTTCCCCAAAAGTTTTGTTCAAAGAGCCCCCTTGTATTAAATTGAATACAGAATTTTGTGTAATGTTTTTGTTTTCCCCTGGGTGAAAAAACCCTTTTTTATTATGTTTTCTTTTAAAATAGGTGTTTTTCCTTTGGGCAGCCCATTTTTGTTAAAAGGACCCATTTGTAATTATATTGGTTACAAAAATTTTCCCAAGAAATTGCGGTGTTTTCTAGTGCAAAGCCACTTTTATTACCCGTTTACTTTTTAAAATAGATGTTTTTACTTTGGCGGCCATTTTTGTTCAAAGACCTCTTGTACTCATAAAATAGGGATACAGAAATTTGTAGTAATTGCAGGTGTATTTTGGTTCAAAACCCCCCTTTTATTACCGTTACTTTTTAAATAGGTGTTTTCATTTGGGACCCCTTTTTTGTTAAAAAACCATCTTGTATTATTTTATTTACAGAAATTGCTAGAAATTGGGTTTATATTTATGGGGAGAAAACCCCCATTTTTATTTCCGTTACTTTTAAATTGGGTTTTTTTTATTTTGGCGCACCCCTTTTGTTAAAAGACCAATTTTTTGTACTTATTTTGGGATCAAAAATTTGTAGTAACGGGGTGTATTTTTTAGGTAAAAATATTTTTTTTACCGTTATTTTTTTAAAAAATTTTTTTTTCCCTTTTTGGCGAGCCATTTTTTTTCACGCCCCCTTTGTATTATTTAGGATACAAAAATTTGTGAAATTGCGGTGTATTTTATAGGTGAAAACCCCATTTTTTTTTCGTATAAAATTTTAAAATGCTTATTTATTTGGTGGGGCCCCGTTTGTTAAAAGGCCCCTTGTACTTCATTTGTTTACAGAAATTTTGTGGAAATGATGTTGTTTTCATGGCAAAAAAACCCCTTTTCTTACCCATTAATTTTTAAAATATGTTTTTGCATATGGGAGGCCCGTTGTTTTAAAAGCCCCACTTGCCCTTAAATTTTTTAAATTAGAAATTTTTGTGGTAATGTGTTGTATTTCTTGTTGAAAAACCCCACCTTTTCTTACCCGTTAACTTTTAAAAGTGTTTCCCTTTTGGTTCCCCCCTTTTTTTTCAAATAGCCAGTTTTTACTTAAATTTGAAAAAGAAATTTTGTGGTAATGGTTGATTTCAGGGGAGCAAAAACCCCCCTTTTTTATCGTATAACTTTTAAATAGCTGTTTTATTGGTTTTCCCCCGTTTTGTTAAAAGAGCCACCTTGTATTAAATTTGAGTAAAAAATTTTTGTGGTAATGCTTTTGTATTTCTTGGTGAAAAAAACCCACCTTTATTACCCTTTATAAATTTTTAAATGGGTATTGCATTTTGGTTCGCCCCTTTTTTTTTAAAATACCCAGTGTACTTAAATTTGGAAAAAATTTTGTAGTTATGTTGGTGTATTTATTGGTGAAAAAAACCGTTTTTTTCCCGTATAACTTTTAAATAGGTTTGACGGGGTTTGGGCCTGATTTTTTTTAAAATACCCACGTTGACGAAAAATTTTTAGCAACGTTTGTTTGTTTTGCTGTAAAAAAGAATTTTTTCCCGGGAAACTTTGAATTTTTTATTGCGCTCGAAAATTAGTTGCCCAGTAGCACACTTGTATGTATTTTGAAAAACCTTAAATCTGCCCTATGGGCAGTTGAAATCCCGGGGATGAAGGAAGAACACTGTTGTTTTTGTTTCGGTTTTCCCCCCAGACGATTTCCGGTATTTGCTAAGAAAAAAATTCAGTTTCTAATTTGTTGGTGTAGGAAATTAGGGGTTTTTAGAATAGCTGTGTATGCGTTTTCAAAAAGGGATGTCAAAAATTTTTCCCCATCCTTTTAAAATTTTTTTTTTTCGAAATGGAGGTGCAGTTGGTAAGGAGCAAAGAGGGGTGTAGGCATGGAGGGGGAGGTCGAGGGATGTGCCCCTTTTCAGGGGGCCCAAAAAACATGCAAGCCAGCGGTGTGGGTTTTTGCAGGACGTGGTGTCATCGTGGGTAGGGCCATGGAATCTCGTAAGCAGCGTCGCCAATCTGTTCTGCAGGGTTAATGCCCCGCATCAGAGTTTTCCCTCTGCCCTAGTAGGGCCAAAAGGGGTTTTTCTATCACGTGATTGCCCACTGAAGCAAAAGGCGAATGTCTTTTTGTGTCCACAGGGGATAACCCCATTTTCTGAAAAAGTTTTTGATGCAAAAATTCGGTTGGGGTCAGAAGGCTTTTTTTTCCAAAGATAAAGGGGCCAAAGGCATGTTTTATCTTTTTTGACCCAATTATGGTCCCATGAGGAGGAAAAAGGAGCGTAATCTGCAAAAACCCCGGGCGTCGGGCCAAGCCTTGCGTGCCTTGTTTTAGCCCGCAGCACCAGTATGCAGAAGTCGGACGATGTAGGCCCCTTGTTGATGATGATGATGACGACATTGTGGATCCAACGTGGTCTTTTCAGCAGAATTTGCTTGAAAAGACCACGTTGGATGACGATGGGATAGTGTCAGTATGGCTCTCGCCTCAAAAAGGGAGAGGGCGGTCGCACAAGTCCGTTGAGATTATTCCGCCAGCCACGATCAGAGGAAACACGTTGTTACCATCGAAAGGTCCCGGGACTTCAAGTGGTCCTTTTTTTAGGGAAGCCTTGATTCAACCAGCGATGTCTATGCCGCCTTTTCCTAAACGCCTTTTGAGGCAAGAATATTTTGGTGTTAAAACCCCACCCAAATTCTAGTACAGAGGAATGATGGGTGAAATGGAGGGAAAATTGGCCAAAAAAGGCCCCACGATGGGATTCCAACCATGTACACCTTGTCTCCGCCTCCTCCCCTCCTCCGCCCCCCAAGGGGCCCCTCAGTCCCAGGTCTCTAAAGAGTCATGTCAAGGATCATCCTCCCTTGGGGCCTCCACGTGCCCCCGGTTTTTCCCAACCGCACCCCCTGGCCCCACCCTTCCCCCTCCCCTTCCACCATTTTGATGCCCTTTACTTGCCATACAGGGGCCCATTTCAAAGTGCCACCCTTCTGTTTCCAAAGGTTTTGGGGAACGAAGAAAAAATCCCCCTTTTTTTTAACCCCAAAACCCTTTCCCAAAGCAAAAACCCTTTGAATGTGGGCATTGAAAATTTTTTTGGCCTTGGAAATGTTGCCCTCCGTCTGGTGGACACGGGAGGGTTTTCCCAAACCACGCCCTTTGGCCCTTGCCCCCCCCAATACCTGATGCCAAGCAGGTATTTCTTTCCCAAAAAAGCTCCCCCTCCCGGGCCCGAAAACATGTCATCTAAAATTTAAGGGCCGTTGTCTGCCTGTGTCCGGCAAAGCCCAATCTACCACGACACATGGATTTGTAGAAAGGGCCCCAAGGCTGCTATAATTTTTGGTGACAGCTAACTGGGGGGAGCGGGGGTGGTTTGTTTGGGGGGTTTGACGGGGCTCTCAGGCTGGGCCCCGAAAACGCTCTTAAAAAATCACAGGGATGGTGCGGGGTTTTCTTTCCCCAAAGGTTTGGTGGCATCCCCGGGGGCCCAAGAAAACCAGGCGTGTTTGAAATTAATCTGTCTTGGAAAAACGTCAACCCCAAGGGGCGGGGTGTGGGAAAAGGGCTCTTCGAAACGGGACGAGCGGCTGGCGGGGTTTGAAAAAGAACCTTTGAAAGGAAAAAAGGTGGTGTCCCGGATAACGTCGGAATCTGCGGGCCGCTCTTAAGATAGTAGGCTGGGGCACATCCCTTCCCCTGGCCCCCTGTCATAAACTTTTGGTCCCCCCAAAAATTTTTCAAAAAGCACCTCCCCCCGGGGTTGGAACCCTTGAGGATGGGCTCGAGGTCTGTGCTCCCCCCCTTCCCCCTTTCCCGCACGCTGCTTCGTCCCCCCCCTGGCTGCGTTGCCCCGTCCAGCCCCGGGCCCCCCTCCCCCGGTTAACCCGTCTCTTTTGGTTGTTTGTGGCATAAGCGGGGAATTTTCGACCCCCACCCTTGCTCCAGCGTTTTTTGGCAGCCCCCAAAAAATGCTATTACGAAATTTCGAAGGGGAAAACTTGGGCCCTGACTTGCGGTTTTTGCTGACCTCAGGGTGTTGGGGCCCCCGGAGAGTGGAGGCGGGTTTTTAAAGAGCTCCCGCACCATCTCTGGGCCAAATTTTAAAGAAGCCACCCAAATGGTCAGTGGGGGGACACTGCCCCTTGCTGAGCATTGTGGTGATTTTGGTTGTAAAGATCGTTGGAACTCTGCAACATCCGGGGCCCCCCAGAAAAGGAGGAGGGGGGACGGACCAGAGGGGGAACGGCCCTTTCTCTCCGTCAAATCCCCGAAAAACTCGAAAAGTTTTTCCAATTTTTTCGGTTTTTTTAGGGAGTCCTTCGGGGTCCCCCGGGTTTGTGCCAAAGGGTGGCACCTCAGCCTTTAAGGGTTTCCCTCATCTAGGCCCAAATCCGGGGGCTTGTTTTTGAAGCTGTTTCCCCGGGGGGGAGGAGGAGGGAGGAGGAGGTATTTACCTGGAACCAACGTTTACGATTTTTTCCCTGCCTTGGAAAGAGGTTGGCACAAATTTAAGGCGGAGGAGGAAGATAAGAAAGATAAGTTTGCTATTGCCCCTCGTCCCAGAGGCTTGGGAAATCAAGGCTCCATCTCTCACATGAGTGCTTGGATGCTCCATTTCCTCCAACATGATCCTCGCATTAAGGCCATCAAAATGAACAACAGTTACTGGGTGGCCACCCTCCTTGATCTCCGGTACAAAGCAAAACTCAGCACTTTCCTTCCACCCACCCAAATAGAGAGTAAAATGCAGGAATTGGAGACCGTGTTGATTGATCAACTGGAGACATCTGTTGCGTCTGCTTCATGTTCTTCAAATGTCACGATGGAACAACGTCAGCAACGTGATAGCAGTAGAGTGCCAAGTAGCCGTAGCGGCAGCAGCAGCAGCAGGCATTGTGGCAGAAGCCTAATGGGTGACCTCTGGCAATCTTTATTTACCACCTCACCAATGCATGTAATGCAGGGCACACATACAACACACAGAGACCGGCTTAAGATCAGGGTGAATGACTATCTGCGTCTCAACACCGATATTTTTGGATATGTTCTGGACCCAATCGACTTCTGGGTATCCAAAATGGATGAATGGCCCGAGCTCGCTGGCCACTCCATAGAGGTGTTGTCCTGCCCAGCAGCCAGCGTCATATCTGAGCGGACCTTCAACACAGCTGGAGGAGTCATTATAGACAAACGCATCCGGCTTTCCACCGATAATGTGGATCGTTTGAATTTCATCAGGATGAATCAGGCATGGATCTCTAATGATGTTGTGGCCCCATTTGCCGAGGTCACCGATTAGGTGCCGGTCTACTTCACATTCCTCTTCCAAAAGAACTGGTCCTCTTGAAAACTTTTTTTTAAATGATCATTTCTTACTGCAATTTTTATTCTCAGTTCCCAAAAGTTCATTTTGCTGATTTTGCTGTGAGGAGACTGTAAAAGACACCAAGGTTTCATGAAAAAAACGTATTCCATTTGCTCACTTTATCTTTCAAATTTTTCGCATTGTCAATGATTTTGGGGTCATGTTGCTGTGAGATACAGCTATAATCATGGTCCTTTGGAACAGAAATGTGGCTTCTAAGTGGCATTTCTCCCTCACAATTTTTAACAGTGGCTGAGAAGTCATTTTTTTTTTTTTGGGTCATGCTGCTGTGAAATGCAGCAATACTACAGATCCTATTCTAAAAAATGTGGTTTCTAACAGACATTTGTTCTTCACAATTGTCAAGAGAGGCTCAAGGGTCATATTTTGAATTTTTGGGGACATGTTGCTTTGAAATGCAGCTATACTACAGGTCCTATTTTTAAAAAAATGTGGTTTCTAACAGACATTTGTTCTTCTCAATTGTCAAGAGTGGCTCAAGGGTCATGTTTTGATTTTTGGGGGCATGTTGCTGTGAAATGCAGCTATACTAGAGGTCCTATTCTAAAAAATTTGGTTTCTAACAGACATTTGTTCTTCACAATTGTCAAGAGTTGCTCAAGGGTCATGTTTTGAATTTTTGGGGGCATGTTGCGGTGAAATACATCTATACTACAGGTCCTGTTCTAAAAAATGTGGCTTCTAACAGACATTTGTTCTTCAAAATTGTCAAGAGTGGCTCAAGGGTGATGGTGCTGTCAAAAACAGGAATAGGTAGGACACTGTTAATGGACACATATTGCAAAATTACTTGTTTTTGCAAGATCTTTAGCATAGCTAGCAATCCCTGTAGTTAGAAAACCTATTTAATATAATTAAAAAAAAGAGAAACCAAGACGTGGTGGGATTCCATCCTAAAAATGGTGGTTGAAAGACTCCTTTTTCCGTCACTTTTTAATCTGTGGGTCAGACAGTTTTAAGGGTCATGCTGCGTTCTAGGACAGGGATAGTCAATGTCCAGCTCAAGTAAAATGATGGTTCAAATCATACTGCCTTCTGGCACTTTTTAACTTGTGGGTCATGCAGGTTTAAGGGTCATGCTGTGGTACAAGACATGGATCCTGAATGGTCTGTGACTTTTTTTCTGTGAATTTTATAATCTACTTGTGTTGCCTAAGATGTAGCATGTATCCAGTGTACTGCTGTGGATGTTAATTCTAGCTTCTCCAGCCCTGTTTGGGTGTAAGTATGAACGTGTTGTTCCTCTCCCATAGACTTTAATGGTCATCGGCGATAATCTATTATCGACTATCGGATATCGGAATGATAATTGCCGATATCGACTAGCGATCCGATGAAGATAGTTGACGCAATCGCTCATCACTATTTATGGATCCACGTCACTTCCCTGCTGGATCTTTGTTGCCTCCGTGCCTTAGAGAAAGTGTTATCTTTGTTCTTGTCTCTGCCGTGTTCCTGACTTTCACCTACGTTTCTCGACTCTGAACCTTGCCGCCTGCCCTGATCCTCTTGCTACGTCTATTGACCACGAACCTCTGCCGCCTGCCCTGACCTTGCTGCCTGTCCCCGACTGCGTCTACGCCTTACGATTCTGTACTACGCTCACCCTTGGCTGCCACCGCAAGCAAGTCACGTCAGGGATAGCGACCTGGTAGACTCCCGCCGCAACAAGTCCATCCCGCTTTGCGGCAGGCTCTGGTGAATACCGGGACCTACTTAGACTCCACTCCCTGGCGTGGATTACACCATCTCTTGCAGCGGTCCAGAGGATCTACTATCCTGGCCTTTACAGTTTTTTTCTCTGTAAAAATACATGCCACAGTTCACAATGTGCCGTAAAATATGCTGTGTCAACCCAGCCTTACTGAGCAAAATGTAGCACAGAGGGCCTGGGTCCCGGATGTTTTAGGACCCTAGCAATGTCCCTGATACCACTTTATGGTCAATGGTGGTATAGTATAGTAACTATTCATTTATTAATTAATTATCATTATATCATTGTGTCCCTTTTCAATTAAAATGGTGTCATGAAGTAGTAGTGATATTTCCGCATTGTATAGGGGTATCATTGGAAATTTAGGACTTCTTATAGTTTATTCTATTTAAAAATAGTATGAAGGTTTTATTAGGTATTATTTAATCACTTTTAAATTGACTGATTTTGACTTTGTTGTTAGTCCAATATTATCACATTTTGGGCAAGACTATTAATTTTGACATGGGCCACATTTTGTGAGCACTAATTTAGTCCAACCTCATACTTCTGTTTCTATTTCTTCTAGATAAAAAGAGGATATAAAAGAGCAACGCATACGTGATTGATTTACAGTGTACCTCCAATTATAACACAACTTTCCATAATTCAACAGTACAAGCAAAACTAAGAAACTTTGTGATAAATTGTTATTCAAATAAAATGCTTCATTATAGCCTCTCTTTCATCCCCAATTGTGCTGAACAGTGACTACCCAAACCACTCATCTATTATATGAGATAATGGTATCAGTACTCAGGATATCATTCAGTATTAGAGTTACTAACAGTACTCAGATAAAGAAACCGAGGGCTGACACATATCATTAGAATTTAGGTATTCCAAAATACAAATACAAATATTTTACTCATGTTGTTGATAGCAGTGTTGGATATCCATGTTTCATGTCCTAATATACAGATTGCTCTGATATATCTCGGCTAGTGTATGCCACTGTCCGATAGACACTGTGGTCCATGTGCTTTCTCCATAACTTCACCTAGTAAAGATAAAATAATAAAAAACAGATATAAATAACATATTATTAATTACATTGACATTAGTTTGTAGAATTCACTCACTCCTTTTGTTTTATTTTTTTTACATATTTTCCATGATTTATAGTGAGTCTTTTCCTTTCTGTTATTCAATTATTATAAAGGTTGACTTGAATTCCGTATTTTAAAATTCAGGTCACCACAATCAAATATAATTATACATTATTTAAAGATTTCAGTTTCTATTTCCACTATGTCATACTGTATAGTGCAATGGTTTTCTTTTACTGAAATGGTTATATTATACACAAAAGACTATTAAAAGATAACAGGTTGTGATTTACTTTGTGCAGGTTATTGATGTTTAAAGCAGATCTGTAAACAAAAATGTTATTCGATGGCAGCATATTACAATGACAGGGTCCTTCTACAGTACAATTAGCCTAAATGGCATTTAAAAAATGGTGTCGTTTGGCTAATAGAAGCAATCAAAGAATAGAACAAGCTCATGGTTATAACACTGCTGTATTAATTGGGAATAGCAGATGCCTAGATCCACGGTAGCCCATCAATCACTGTGAGGATAAGTGGCGCACTTACCTATGTGTCCACTGAATTCTTTGATCACTTTTATTTTGGTAAATAAGAAAACAAGCTGTTTCTTTAATATGTTGTCCTTATATGGGTCAGTGATCCACATTAATAAATTGTAATGTATAATAGTACATATTACTCCATCTACTAATTGTTGAAAACAATTCAGTCCCACAAGTTCTATAGCAAAATATGTAATCTAAAAAAAAAACCTATGAAATCTATATTCAATGAATCTTTATTCCTATTTCTGTAAGAGCATAAGCGATGCCAGAATACATCAATAGTCTGAGCAACGACACAGAGTAAACTAGAATGAATAAGCAGTATATAGATTTTTTACAGGCTTAATGCTTGCAGCAAAATTTTATCACCTTTTGAACCTTTTCAGTCGGCTTTACAGACGGTTTTTGGATTTGAAAACCACCTGTAAAGTGACTGTCAACCTTTTACATTGATTTAAATAGAAAATCTATGAAGCAGAGAACACTGAATGAATTTTCAGCCGGACGGTTTTTGACACGGACGGCGTTCCTAAAAACTTTGAACAGGTTCATTTTTCTGCCCGGTTTTCGGGCGGAACATAAACATGTGGGTGTGACGGAGGATGACTTGAATCCTGAAACAGCTGACAAAATTCATCCCCCTATGTGCCAAAAAAAGGAAAAAATGCTGGTTGGAAAACCGTGGGAACGCACCCTAATTCTGAAGGGTGCAAAAAATGTTCTACAATAATGCTTTGGCTACTTGGAAACATCTGTTAGTCTATGCTTTATGAAAAGAACATTCAAGTTAAGATCCTCAGAGTTTTATTTTCATTTTAATTTCTTGCAACTATTAATAAATTGTAATGATGAAACTGTAAAATCACATTTATAAACTCTTATTTTTTTCCACCAATTCTTCAGTTTATGTAACAAGACTTTCATTTAACATATTATAGTATTTATTTCCACTCCACTAAACCCAAACATTTTTAGTGATGTAATTACATGATTTTTCATCTGAAATTTTCTATGTGGGCTCCTCAGAATTAAAACAGATAGGCAAACATGTTTATGTAATTGTCAGCTGTCTTATTTATGTCTATTTTTTAAGTGGATTAATTCTACACAGGTTTAGTTTGAGTACATTATTAGTTGCATATATCATTTTCAACAGGCACATCTTATAGATTACTCATACAGCACCGTAAATTCAATCATAGGGATTGCAGTAATGGCTAAAGTAGTAAAGAATTTTGATGCTTTTCAAAAGCAGCAAAAGGAGAGAAATGTCACAAATCTGCATACAAATGTGTGACTTTTAAATGCAAAAAAATTGGTTAAAATCTAATGATAAATTTTGTAGAACAGTAAATTTCACAAAGGTGTTTTAGATGCAAAAAATTCATTTTTTTATAAAACTATAATTATATATCTAAATTAAGAAAAAATAGGGAATTGAAAATTT
>JAODAL010067407.1:0-17305 GCA_025379985.1 Phyllomedusa bahiana | reverse complement strand
AAAAATTTTTAATATCCTAATTAGAAAAGAGATCGGCCTGTAGTTGGTTATTTGATTTACAAGTTTCCCAGGTTTGGGGATAGTCGATATGGTAGCTGCTAACATCTCTTCTGGGGGCGCTCCTTTCACAGTGATAGAGTTAAAGAGCTAGGACAAATGAGGAAGCAGAGTATTGTTAAAAAGCTTAAAATATTCATTTGTGAGACCATCTGGTCCAGGGGATTTATTGCATTTTAGTTGTCGGATGGTTGTTTCAATCTCTGGTAATGTAATAGGGAGATTAAGGAAAGACAGTTGTTTAGCGGTTAAGGAAAGAAACCATCAATGTCCTCTTTCTGAACCGGTAAGATGTTGGGATCTCAGTTTAAATTGTACAATGAGCTGTAGAAGGCAGCAAATTCGTTAGATATTTGTCGTGGATCACATATTTTGCCCTTATTGGGAGAAGTAACAAAGGAGATTCTGTTTTTTGCCTGCATGATTTTCACTATTTTTGCCAAAGCTTACTGGGTAGGTCCCCTTTTAGATAAAAGTTCCATTTTAATCTACTTAATTGATTCTCATACTGTTGCAGGTGTATATTACTTAATTGTTTTTTAAGTATGTCCAATTCTTCCTTAATGGCTTGGGATGGATTTACTTTGAATTGAGTGTCCAGAACTTTAATTTTATCTAATACCTCACTAAGCTTTTTATCTTTGCATCTTTTTTCTCTCTTAGCAATAGATATAAAAAGACCTCTAATTTACACTCACCGGCCATTTTATTAGGTACACCATGCTAGTAACGGGTTGGACCCCCTTTTGCCTTCAGAGCTGCCTCAATTCTTCGTGGCATAGATTCCACAAGGTGTTGCAACGTTTCTCAATTGGTACCAAGGGCCCAAAGAGTGCCAAGAAAATATTCCCCCCACCATGACACCACCAACCACCAGCCTGAACCATTGATACAAGGCAGGAGGGATCCATGCTTTCATTTTTGTTGACGCCAAATTCGACCCTACCATCTGAATGTCGCAGCAGAAATCGAGACTCATCAGACCAAGGCAACGTTTTTTCCAATCTTCTACTGCCCAAATTTCGATGAGCTTGGGCAAATTGGAGCCTCAGTTTCCTGTTCTTAGCTGAAAGGGTGGCACCCGGTGTGGTCTTCTGCTGCTGTAGCCCTAGCCTCAAAGTTCGCCGTACTGTGCGTTCAGAGATGTCTTCTGCCTACCTTTGGTTGTAACGGGTGGCTATTTGAGTCACTGTTGCCTTTCTATCACTCGAACCAGTCTGCCCATTCTCCTTTGACCTCGGGCATCAACAACAAGCATTTCCCCCCACAGGACTACCGCTCACTGGCTTTTTTTTTCTTTTTCGGACCATTCTCTGTAAACCCTAGAGATGGTTGTGCGTAAAAAATCCCAGGAGATCAGCAGTTTCTGAAATACTCAGTCCAGCCCTTTGGCACACAACAACCATGCCACGTTCAAAGGCACTCAAACCCACCTTTCTTCCCCAAAACTGATGCTCGGTTTGAACTGCAGAAGATTGTCTTGGGACCATTCTACATGCCTAAATGCACTGAGTTGCCGCCATGTGATTGGCTGATTAGAAAATAAGTGTTAACGAGCAGTTGGACAGGTGTACCTAATAAAGTGGCCGGTGAGTGTATACCTTATGGGCACACCATACTATTTCCTCTGACGGCGCAGAGAGGACATTGATATCAAAGTACTCCTTGAGGGCCCTCTCCACCTCCCGAACAACCTTCGGAGATTTAAGTACAAAATGATTAAGGCGCCAGGGGGGAGTGGAAGGGAGGGGAGAATCGGTCTTTTTTTAAAATCAGATCTTTTTTATTGACTTTTTCATTTTTAATACAATAAAGTTGTTAAACAAACAATAAAATGAGTGTACAAAAATGACAAAATTCTTAATAGTAGAAATTCTTAATAGTAGAAACTCAGCAATAAAAATACAATGTTCAAGCTATAAAATATATGGAAATATAATTAAATATTTCCATTGTGACACATACTAAAGAGATCCAAGACATAGAAACAAAGAACCCTCCCCCCCTCACCCACCCCCACTAACAGAAATCTCAAAACAAAACCTGAGTATTTTTTCAAAGCATCTGAACATTAAAGATTCCTCAGTTGTACCCTCCCTCGGAGAATCGGTCTTTAACAGTTAGGAAGATTGGGGCATGATCAGACCTATGCGCGAATGTGAAACAGATTGCAACGCTTGTCTGTTCAGTAGAAAGTAATCAAGTCTCGCATGAGAGTCTTTTGCTGCTGAGTAATGAGTGAAGTCTAAATCTGTCGGGTGGGAGCATCGCCAGGGGTCATGCAAGTTTTCCTCTAGTATAAGGTTTTTGAGTTCTGGGGTATATCTAGAATTATTACTGGACCTATCTTGCGATTTGTCGATGATGACATTGAAGTCTCCACACATTACAAGGTTGCCTTTAAGGACTTTTTTGGTCTTTGTAATTAATTTGGAAATAAAGGAAATTTGGTGTGTGTTAGGGGCATACAGTGCAACCAGCGTGTAGGCTACATTATTGAGAGTGCATTGTAAAATAACATAACGACCTTTAGGATCCAAGAACGATTGGTTAAGGCAAAAGGCAACAGAGTCCTTAACAAAAATGGAGACTCCGGATTTTTTGACGTCCAGCCCCGAGTGGAAGGCGTTAGGGAACTTTTTGTGTTTATGTCTAAATAAATCCGTTTTTTTAAGGTATGTTTCCTGCAAACACACCACATCAGCACGGGACTTCAAAATCTCTTTCCATACTAGTGATCTCTTAAATGGTGAATTGAGACCATTCACAATGAGTGACAAAAACTTAATAGCCATACCGAGGATTGTTAATAATTAGTTGAAGTAAACATACTGTCGCTACCGCTACATTAATCAACCAATCTATCAAGAAGTTAGTTTCGTACAATACATGGCATAGAAACATACTTACAAACTGAACCATAAAAATGCATAGAACTAACATATGTTCTGATAAGGAGCAGAACAAAAAAAAATGAACAAGTATTTCCAGTGGGACTGGAAATAAGCAAAGGGGCAAGTCTATTGCCTCAACATGCACAAGGCAGTAACCAACAGAACTGAAGCACAGAGATAACCAAAATCTACTGACAGCAGCTCGGAGAACTCAAAAAAAAAGCTCCAGAGACTCAAGAACTGCCTATAAAGATCAAAACGTATCAGGTGTTTAAGCGGTATTTAGATCTATTTACTTTTTTCGGACCAGAGTGGAGTAATAGCTTCTGGTCTAGCAGGCCCTTTCTTCTGTGGTGAATTGACGGGGGTAGACAGCAGGTTCCAGGACTGAAGAAGTTTCTTAGCCAGCGCTGGGGAGCTACAAGCGGTCGCGGTGCCGTCTTTTGTGATAATTAGTTTCCCCGGAAAGCCCCATCGATAGTTGACGTTGTGGTCTCTGAGGACTTTGGTGAAGGGTGCAAATTCTTTGCGCCTAAGCATGGTGTCAGCCGAGAGATCTGGAAAAATGGATAAGTTGGCGAATCTATCCGGAAGCGAAGTATGTCCTCTCAGTGCTTTCAAAAAATCATCCTTGATTTTAAAAAAAATTAACTCTGGCAATGACGTCTCTTGGTATAGAGGCAGCAAGGTGCTTTGGTTTTGGAAGGCGATGTATTCTATCAATCATGAGCTCTGCCTGGGAGGCATTCGGCAAGACAATTGCCATAAGATCTGTTAGGAAGGGTGCGAGCGCATCCGCGGTCACTGATTCCGGGACTCCTCTGATTCGGATATTATTTCTTCTAGATCTGTCTTCTAGATCAAGGATTTTAGATGACAGCCTCTGTACTTCCTCTTCCAGCTCTGCATTAGCATCTATTAGTAAGTTGTGTGAAGTGGCGAACTCCGCCGTTTTTTTTTCAACATGGTCGGTTCTTGAGACCAGAGACTGTATGTCTGATTTAAGGTCGATCATAACTTGTTTTAAGTCTCTGTGTAAGGTATCTCTAAAGGAGGAGAAGAGCCTCTGAAGAGTGAGCTCAGTTAGGGGAGCTTGATCCGCGTGTTCCTGGAGATCCATATCCACTGATTCTGGTTGTGGGTAAACCGCTGATAATTGAGAGAAAGGATTCTGGTCTTCCAAGGTTTGTAACAGTGGAGACGATTGCTGGAAAAATTGAGTGAGTTTTGCAGGTTTTAGATTTTTGTGTTTTCTTTGCAGCGCTCCTCATTTTTTTCTGAGTGTGAAAAGACATGAGCAAAGGATGATGTGAAGCAGCCCTTCTCTCTTCCTCTTTTTTTTATTTTTTTTATTTTTTTATTTTGAAAACAACACTTAAGTTAGTCAGCAATCAGGGTAGTCATAGGTATCCGAGCCCACTGAATAGGTGTTTCGATTAATAGAAAGACTTGAGCAAAACAGCAAAGATGTCCTGTAAGGGGATCGGTGGTAGACAAAATTGTATTTCTTTGTTGGATTTTGTTGTCAGGTGGAGATTTTTGTTAAGGTTGTATATTGCAACAGAGGATGAGCTTGTTACACTGTGGACCTTGCGGGAAGGTCAGCTTATGTCCGATTGATAGGGCTATGCACAACAGTATAGATAAGATGAATGTTCTCAGGGTTTGTTAGGGTAATAAAGCCCTATGTAGGCGCTCTAGAACACAAATCCTTATATGTCAGGATTTAAGACAGAAATGTGTGATCTAAACAGAAGACTCGTATTTGAGCATTTCAACACTCATTCAGTGTCCTCAGCCTGTGCACTGAAGTGACTAATCTTTTGTCAGAAAGCAGCGCGATGATAAATGTACCTCCAATACAGCTGCCTCTATGTGTTTGAGGCTATGCCTCTATGTGTTTGGGGCTCTATGTGTTTGAGTCCTCTTAGTCGCCCGCTGCCTGGAGAAACTCCGGAGTTAGGCCACAAGTATGTTAAATGTTTGCCTCCACAAAATGTCCGCTGGTTGATCACTGGATCACAACTGTGATTTATTATAATTAGAGATGGCACTTGCTAGCTGAGTAGCTGTGACTAGCTTTAAAGCTTTAGTGTTGTGCACGCCGGGGTTGTCAGTCCCGGCGTGCAGAGCGCAGACAGAGAACTCCCGGAGTGGTGAGAGGATTTTGCGCGCCACGCGCGGCGTCTTCACTATGTGCCTGGAGCCACGCTACTTCTTCCTCCTCTCTCAGGCGTGTCGAGACTTACAGGCAGCTCACGATGCTGCCAGTGAATACCAGAAAGCTTCTCACACCCGCAGGTGAGGTCGGGGTAGACAGTGCTGGGTTTAGTTAAGCCATTTTACAGAAGGTCTCACAGAGCTCCTCTCTTAAGCTACCGGCGGCATCAACAGCTAGGCTACGCCCCTCCACTGGGATGGATTTTATCATATGCATAGGATGACAAGAATTCGTCTTGAGGATCATGTTTCCTGCCACATCTTTTCGAAAGGTATTTGTAAGCACAGTCTTAGTACTAGTGTCCGCCTGCAACCACAGATCCAAAAAAGAGATAGAGTCCTGATTAGAGATGGGCGAATTTCTCAAAAGTTCAATTCGGTCACTTCGCTGAATTTTCCGACAAAATTTGTTTCGGTCCGAATTGCTTCGGGACGAACCAAGTTAAAAAACAGCTATTTCCAGGCTGCACAGAGCCTGCAGGGTGCTGTAGAACGTTGTGCCATTCTTAAATATGCAGAGGGAGCTTGGTTTGGTCTTCATACAATGTTGTTTTTTAGTATGACACACACATGACTGTCGCCGCTCTTAGAATCGCTTCACTATAAAATTCCCTGGGCACTTAAGAGGGCAAAACTGACCAAAAAACTCAAGCGGGAATGTAGCCTGATAAGGTCAAGCCAGCGAAAGCTGGAAAATATCAAGCTGAGAGCTCAGGTGGCAACATCAGTGACAGAGTGTGGAGGTGACGGCGGCAGCCACAGCAGCATGAGGTCAGATAGTGGCACAATGACATTCTGGAGGTTGCAAAAACAGGAGTAGGCCACAGAGTGGCACAATGACACAGTGTGGAGGTTACGGCAGCAGCCACAGCAGCAGCATGAGGTCAGACAGTGGCACAATGACATTCTGGAGGTGGCAAAAACAGGAGTAGGCCACAGAGTGGCACAATGACACAGTGGGGAGGTCACGGCAGCAGCAGCATGAGGTCAGACAGTGGCACAATGACACAGTGTCTAGGGCACGTCAGCAACAACAGCAGCAGCATGAGGTCAGGCAGTGGCACAATGACATTCTGGAGGTGGCAAAAACAGGAGTAGGCCACAGAGTGGCACAATGACACAGTGTGGAGGTCACGGCAGAAGCAGCATGAGGTCAGGCAGTGGCACAATGACATTCTGGAGGCGGCTAAAACAAGAGTAGGCCACAGAGTGGCACAATGACACAGTGTGGAGGTCAAGTCAGCAGCAGCATGAGGTCAGACAGTGGCACAATGACATTCTGGAGGTGGCTAAAACAGGAGTAGGCCACAGAGTGGCACAATGACACAGTGTGGAGGTCACGGCAGCAGCAGCATGAGGTCAGGCAGTGGCACAATGACATTCTGGAGGTGCAAAACAGTAGTAGGCCACAGAGTGGCACAATGACAGAGTGTGGAGGTCACGGCAGCAGCAGCATGAGGTCAGAGAGTGGCGCAATGACACGGTGTGGAGGGCAAGGCAGCAACAACAGCAGCAGCATGAGGTCAGAGAGTGGCACAATGACACAGTGTGTAGTTGACGGCATCAACAGCAGCAGCAGCATGAGGTCAGGCAGTGGCACAATGACATTCTGTAGGTGGCAAAAATAGGAGTAGGCCACAGAGTGGCACAATGACACAGTGTGGAGGGCACGGCAGCAGCAGGATGAGGTCAGAGAGTGGCACAATGACACAGTGTGGAGGGCAAGGCAGCAACAACAGCAGCAGCATGAGGTCAGAGAGTGGCACAATGACAGAGAGTGGATGTGACGGTGGCAGCAGCAGGAGGTCAGACAGTGGCACAATGACATTCTGGAGGTGGCAAAACAGGATTAGGCCACACCGTGGCACAATGACACAGTGTGGAGTTCACGTCAGCAGCAGCATGAGGTCAGACAGTTCCACAATGACAGAGAGTTGAGGTGACGGCGGCAGGAGCAACAGCATTAGGTCAGAGAGTGGGACAATAACACAGTGTGGATGTCATGGCACCAGCAACAGCAGCAGCAGCATGAGGTCAGGCAGTGGCACAATTACAGAGTGTGGAGGTGGATGGCAATTACCATTCCCTGGTAAAGATGGTTGGTTGGCAGCATGGAGAAACTGTCAGCTGGATGTGTGGCTTTCAGGCGGGTGGGCTCAGAATAGTTGCCTGAGGCAGGTAGTTTGAAACCCAGGGACTCATTTCTCACCAGTTTGGGTGGAGGTAGTCATGGTGATGTAGTCTGACGACTAAGCATTGGTGTGTGGGAAATCCTGGCCGAATCCACGCCCTGATTCATCTTGACAAAGGTCAGTCGTTCCACATTTCCCGTGGACAAGCGGGTTCTTCATTGGTGTAACGATGGGCCCCCGCGCACTGAAACACCCGATCTAATGCCACAATACTGGCCGGCAGGACAGCTTCTCCACTGCAAACTCTGCAAGTTGCTGGCCACACATCCAGTTATTTTGGTTGCCCAGTAGTCCAGCGGATCTTCTAACTGGGGTTGGCAGAGTGCTTTCCAATAGTAGGCCAACAACTGTTGGTTCAGGGTCTGCTCCAGGACCTGCTGCTGCATGTGCTGAGCGACTGCCCTCATCACTAGGGGGTGAAGAAGCTGCTCATCTAGTGATCAGTCTTAGGTTGCTGTGATGGATAGCTGGTCTGCTCGACCCCGCCCACTTCCCCGGCAGCGCAGGCGTGTAGTATGTGAGTGCTGAAGACACCCACGGTCAGACCTGTCAGAGGAGGGACGAGACGCTAATAGGCACTCGGCCAACTGGACTATGGATGATTTCCCTATTTCGTATTTGAGTTTGTACTCCCTCTCAATTAGCTGGGAAAAAGGTTCCATTTTGGACCGGTGCGTGGGGTACAATAGGGTGGAGAGCCCAGAGTCATCACCTCTGCCGGATGCTGACTAATTAGGCTGGTCACTAGCAGGCAAGTCAGCATGCTGGGGCCGATCTGCACAGTGACTCCGATAGGGGCTCCCTGCCTCCATCTCCACTGTATACTTCCACGGTGCTTGCGGGTGATCAGACTTAGTTTTCCTCATCTCCATCTACCTCCTCCAGCTGTTCCTGTCCTCCTCTCTGTCACTGGTAGAAAATCCACTCATTTTCACCAGACAAGCTTCTGCTCCATTGTCTCCTCCTCTCCTCCTCCATGTTCAGTCCCACCGGACTTATGTGGCCGAGAAGATGTAGTCGCCACGTCATCCAGCCCTAATGCCCAGACAGAATTTTTCTGCTTCTGTTCCAGGGACATGAAGCAGTGGATTGATGTTATTCCATCCCGTATTCCTGGCGAACTGACAAATACGTGGCCTCCTCGAAATGGCCTCAACAAACGGCATGTGTCAGGCGATGAGCTGCCATAGGCTGACATCAAGTTTCACAGGGGAGTAACTCCTGTCCGCCTGGTTCATCAAAATATCGTTAATGCCTATCTCTGTTAATACAGTCGGTCCTAAATCATGTGCAGGCTGGAATTCCTAACGGGTGGAAACATTGCATATCAGAGTGTGTTGGGGAGAGGCCATTCTGCCGCTGCAACTCGAGGAGGGTGTTCTGGCCTTTGTAGGATTGGGATGGAAGTGCATGCACAGTTTCCTGCCATTTTCAGAATAAAACTTCTGAAGATCGTGGAAGGACTCAGGAAAACTTTCACAACCAGATTGAAGCACGACACCATGTTACTCCCCATTGTCCATCACCATGGTTCCGATTTGCAGTTGGGTCGGAGAAAGCGCACAATCGAAATCTTGCTGCATGACGCGGGAGCAGTTCCTCACCTGTGTGTTTTGTTCTCCGATGGCTCAAGCCTAGGGTAGAACTGCGTGACATCGCTGTGGCCCTACACATGCGGTATGATGGAGCAGTACTTGTGGGGGCTGAGGATGTTGGTCTGGTGGTGGAGAAGGATGGAGGCGGGAATTTTTTTTTTGGCGCAGAGCCGCAGTTTGACCAATGTGAGGAGGGAGAGAGGCGGTCCTCCTGTCAATGTTGTTGGTGTGCCTGGGGTGCACTTTGGAACAAACACGATAAGCTCAAGGACTGGCCCACCTTCTGTTCTACTATATTTTTATGAAGTGCTAGGGTACTGCCTTTTTGGGAAAAGATATTACGGCTTGGAACACTCCTTCTCGGCTCGGCACAAGCAATTTATTTCTGTGAAAGGGGCAGAGTCCACATTTGGAAAGGGAAGGGATGCGAGTACCAACAACTTGCGAGAGGAGGACGGTCAGCCTTCTGCACTTTAGGATGGTGGAAGCATACTGTTTTGTCTCTTTGCAATCGCCTCACGCTGAACGACTGCTGGCGCCATGTGTAGCGTAGGGAGCAGGAGCATTTGGGACCGGGTACATGATGTCAAGAGAACAGCTCCTTCTGCAGAGGTGGTGGAGCCTTGACTGGCAGCAAAGGCATGCTGATGTTGGTGTCGGCAGGGCCATTGATGCCAACGTTTCGTCCTGGCCAACGCTTCACTTTTTGCCTAAAGATTCTACAATATAAACAATATTCGGCTCCTCCGGTGTCTAGCAAAGAACTGCCACACCACGAGTAGATGATTTTACCGCCAACGCTCCGCCATGAGTGATACTGCACGGGCCTCGATGATGCCCCTGTGCTGATACTTTCTTGGGACACTGCGAAGCAGTTTTTTACCCCTTGGCCGCTTGGGCTTCGGAAACCTCACATGGATGCATATTCCTGCTGATCACGGCCACACAACCCACTTGCTGCTGCGCCGCTTGCCTGACGCGCAAGCTTGGGACGCCCTTTTCTTCCTGACGATGATGATGAAGCCCTTGCCTCACCCGGTTCCGAAGGCGGTGGCTACATTCTATCATCTATTTGTGTTTCATGCACTGCTGTCCTCATCCCAGTCTTGGTGGCAGAGGCTTGACCCCTCACAAACATGACCTCCCTTGTCCACTCTCAAATCTGATACTTTGCCGCCTACTGCAAGATGCAGGGGGTATTGGCATCACATTTCTCGCTGCCACGTTTGCTGCTGACTGCACTCCTCAAAATGTTTAATCCTCGCTATATAGTTGGCGCTCTGAGTTCAGACCACATAAAGATCTTTGGTGAGGGAACAGGATGGACAGAGGCGGGTTGGAGGACAGGTTGTGGGCCGCTGACCCGTCCCGGGCATTGCCAACTAAGGGTTGTGTCTGCGTTCCCACCGACTCTTGGTGGGGTTGTCAGATGTCATCTGGAGGAGGAAAGTGGATGATAGTCAACCAATCAAGTAATAATTGGGTTGCTGAATACACAACAAGTACGGGGCCCGCTAGATGACATCGGCAGTTGTGCTCACGAGTGACCCTGCTGCGGACGTCCCCTTGCTGTGTGCGACATGGACCTGCTCCAGGAATGTTCGTGCCTTTCCACTCGCAGGTGAAGAGCCTGCCAACTCTCTGGTTCTGACATACTGTTTGTGCTAAAAGTACAGACCATTTGTTTGATGTTAGATATACTGGATATTGATATATACCACACCCTATGTATTTGACTCCAAATGAAACCCAGTATCAAGCTTGGGTAACCCTGGATATAGTTGCGCTCCACAAATGGCTAGGAAAAAATTTACTTGTATGTTGTCGTTTAAAAACACTGTATGTTACTGAATGTAAAAGCACAAACAGGCTTAAGTTAACCTTTCAGTATGAATGTATGATACGGCAAAGAACAGTGCTTCTTTGCAGTGTAAAAAGAAAGTTTCTTTTACTCTAAGTACAATGCAGAAAAATACTTAAGTTAACCCATTGGATGTAAATTTCGCAAAAAGATTTGTGCAACCACAATCTACCCCAGCTTTGTAGGCGGTTACACAATAGGTGTGTTTTTACTTGGTACAGAACTACAGAAAAACTTGTAAGTAACCTTCGGTTGTAGAATTATGCTAAGGCAAAAGTTTTATTTTTTTGCCGACGGAAAAAGACGGTTTCTTTCACAGGTCAAGCAACAGCAGAAGAATTAATCGCTTAATTAAACCCTGGATGAAAATTTCGCAAAAGAATTGAGCAACCAAAAACTTCCAGCTTTGTTTCGTGTTTACAATGGGTGTATTTTACGGTACAGAACAACAGAAAAACTTTTATTTAACTTCGGTTGTGAATTATGCTACAGGCAATAAATGTTTTTTTTGGCGATGTGAATAAGACGGTTTCTTTAGTCCTCCACAACAGCTAGAACATAACGCTTTAATTAACCCCTGGATGTAAATCTGCGCAAACGAATTGAGCAACCAAACTACCAGCTTTGGAGCGTGTTAACAATGGCGTGTATTTTACGGTACAGAAACAGAAAAACTTGTAATTAACTACTTGGCTGTGAATTGAGCTAAGGCAAAATGTCTTTTTTGGCGCATGAAAAGACGGTCTTCTTTTAGTCACCACTACAGCAGAACAACCGCTTAATTAACCCTCTGGATTGTAAATTGCGCAAAAGAATGGCAACCAAAATGAAGTGTATTTGTATTGTAAAAAACGCTGTTTCTTTAAATGAATACAACAGGAAAACTGGCCTTAGATAACCCTTGATATTCAAATGTGCTGTGAGCAGGATAGCATTAAAATGTATATGGCAGCTGATTGTTACCATCCTTGGACATTACATTGGACTTCAGATAAATAACACACAAAATCAGAAATTGAATGTTAAGAGAAGCTAGTCTCTGAGCACGTTGTCGACACCCCCGCCAAAAAATTGCTGAATAAAAATTGAGTTCTTTAGAAAGAGTATAATAAGCGGCACGTGACGCTCCTTTCCCTTTTTTGTACAGTGAGTGCGGTAATGAGCTCCCAGCGTCGCGCCCGGACTTTATATAGTGCAGTGACGTTACAAGTAGATCCCGCTGGTCTTCTATTGGGCTTCATCTCTGATATGGTCTTGTAAGCTATGACCTTCTTCCTTCCAGTGTACTTTGCCCATGTAACGCCATGTGATCGCAGCCATTTTATCAATCAAAAGCACACTTAGTTCACGCGGAGTACCCAAAGTTCGAACAATATCGTTCCGAACCGAAGTTTTCCTGAAATTCTAAAAGAATCGATTCGCCCATCTCTAGTCCTGATACCAATTGACAGTAAATTTCAAGTTACATGTATTATTATTGATGTGTCTGGCAAAGTGGGGCACGGCCGCAGAATCACCAGACCAGACAATAACATTATCGTCCATAAAGCGGCCATATCACACCATGTCAGACGCAAACGGATTATTTTCTGAAAAGATACTAAACTCCTCCCACCACGTACTTAGAGTTATTTGCTAATGAGGGAGATAAAATATTCGCTCCCATGAAGCACAACTTTTTGAAGATAATAGTTCGTTTTGAACATATAAAAAGTTTATGCTGACAATAAATAAAGGTGCAAGACTACATGGATTAAATTCTCTCAAATTTTGGAAGTATTCTGAATTCTTTCCAAAAAATTGACATGGCGTAATCAAATTTCGTGAGGAATAAAAGTAAAAAATGACTCCACATCTCACACGAACCAGGGAGTTACTCCTGTTCCCCACCTCTTACTATTGACAATTCAAAAAACATGGTGTTGGAATCCTTCAAATACCAGGACATAAAATGCACAAGAGGTTGTGCAATAAAGAATCCAAGCCACGGCACAATTCTACATTCTTAGATCCTATGCGGCCACATTGGGCCCGCATCGGATGGGGAGAAAAAACTTTTTTTTATGCAATTTAGGACAAAGATTGAAATACCGGGCTCACTGGATATTTAACATTCAAGATTCATATTCACGTGATTGAAAGATGCCAGTGCTAAAACCTTCACCAAGAACTCTTTCAAGAATGCAACGAAAATCTTTAGTAGGATCACAAGATAAATTTCTATAGTCTCTTAGTTTCAGACAAATAATTCAGATACAACTGCGGACATATACTCAGTGATTCAACAGAACTACAGAACCACCCTTGTCTGTCTGTCTGACAGTACGGTCCGAATGGTTATCGTTATATCCCAAATAGCTTTCCTTTCTAGCTTAGTCAAGTTGACCCTGTGTTTCCTCATAGTTTGTCCATTTAAACCTACAAGTTCTTTTTGTACAGTATCCTGAAACCGATCACCATTGGCAGGCCCGCTGATCATGTCATCAGCAAGCACACTAGGACCAGTAGCGGGGCTGGAACGAGTTGATTTAAAAAGTGAGCATTGTTTTTGTCTATTTTCTAACATTGCTACCTTAAGGTCATAATTACCCATCTTTAATTCCTTGTTTAGCAGGATGTGTCTGTACTCACACACACTTTATCTCTTCTGAAAAGTGTAGCAAGAATATTGCTATGACAGTTGCTTTTTTTAAATACTAGCTCTCAGTAATTCAAAAGGTCCTCTGGTGTATATTTTAAAACAAACTAATAAGCTATCTACTTAATTAGGGGCCTATATAAATATCTACCTACTAGAGGGCCCTATAAATCTACCTACCCACTGGGGGCTATATACCCACCTACTGAGGGAGGGTATATACCTATCTACTGGGGGACATACAGACCTACCCAACTGGGGTCTTTCATACTGACTTACTTAATAAGACTCCTATGTACCTATCTACCTATTGGAGGGCTATATACTTACCTACTCTTGACCTATATACAGTAGCTACCTACCTACTTAATATGGGGTCTATATACCTACGTACCCACTGAGGGGCTAATATACCTGCAACCCTACTTAATGGAGGCGTTTATACCTTCTTACTTATTGAGTGTCTATATACTTACCTACTTACTGGCAGTGCAATATTCCTAGATACTTTCCTACTGGGGGCCTAGATGCCTAGCAACTTAATAGTGGTCTTTATTCCTACCTCCTTAGAGAACCCAAATAACAACCTTCCTACTTAATAGGGGGCCTTTATACCTATCTAACTACCTACTAAATTGGCCTTTATACCTAACTACCTACTGGATGAACCTTTAGTACCTATTACATATTGGGGGGGACTATCATATCACTACCATACCTATGGCAGCTTTATCCTATTAATGTGGTGCCAACTTCTACTACACTACCCTTAATGAGGGTGCCTATCTAAATAATTTGCTGCGATATGATAGCCATCATTCTCCTACTGTCTTTAAGGGTATTCCGAAAGAACAGTTTACAATAGTCAGTGATATGTTTCATAGATGAGGATTTGAAAATGATAGAAAGATGTTGGTTGATGAAATTTGGTGAGGAGGGGAGAGGCTTTCCCTAAAGTGGAAGTTGAAAGAATAGGTCAGGAAATAAGTAAAATAGCTAGTAAAGTGTTGTGCACTCAAAAAAGGATAAAGACACAAGCAAGTACTGGGGTCACCTATCTCTCTGCGCATGATACCCATTCTGGCCTTATTTAAAATGCAATTTTAAAATCATGGAAAATAATCCAAAATGACCCCACACATGACCCATTTGTTTGCATATGCTAATAAAGTTTATTATCCAGAATGGAAAATCAATTGGGATATTATAAAAGTCGATATATATATAGACTGGAATATGTACCCACAGAATGGGGCACATTTCTCTGCCTATCATTTCAAAACTGTACTAGTGTCATGCTGCAGGTTATGATACTGGACCGTCAGCGTTGCCTGTGTCTCCCGTTTGATCTCCGGAGACTGCTGCAGCATCTTCAGGTGTCACTGGCTCTCTTGGTCACTCACTTGTCTCCTTCTGGCAGTCTGGCTGTTCCTTGTGGCAGGTCGTAGTTACTATTGCTTTCCTCCAAACTCCCTGGCGTCCTGTGTGCACACGTGCTCCTTTAGGGGCTACTGCGATGCAGGCATCTGCACATGCAATTTGAAGAGTCAGTGTTCTATGTCCAGCCCAGTGAAATGGTGTCCCACTGCCTTCATAGGAAATTCTCTCTGTGCTATGAGTCTCAGATCTGTTGTTTTGTGTTTTGTCTGCTAGAGGCTGATTCTTGGTAGCAGCATGGCTGCTGTTACTGTTTGTTTATCGGTACGTTCTACAGTTCTTACTGAACTCCTGCCGTTGCATACTGTAGACTAATCAACCTGTTGGTCATACTGGCATCATTCCAAGTCTGCTAACCATCCTGGGACTGTGCCATACGTTTACGGCACCACCTGGGTATGCCCTGTTCTCATCCATAGCACACGGCTATCCAGACCTGCACTACGGCTACCCACTGTGAGTGTTACCATCTGCGCCGGCAGTGGGCCCAGAGGATTTGCCATACCCGGCCGTTTCTAGCCAGCCCGGTTAGAAAACGTGACAGTACGAACTGACCATACAATATGGATCCCGCTGTAGTGACCCTGCCTGATATCATAGCCATAGTGAACCGTCATGGCATCCACCTTGAGCAGTTGTTCCAGAAGCTGCAGACTATCACCACCCGTCTGGACAAAGTCGTGTCTACACTGGCACCTACACCTGCTCCGCTACCTGCAGTGGTTCCATCTCCTGCTGCCATGTCCAGTCCCAGCCTGCACCTGCCTCTGCCTGCCTGTTATTCCGAAGACCCCCATATGTATTACAGCTTCCTCAATCAGTGCACAATCCACTTTTATGTCCTGGCTCACCAGTTCCCTTCTGACCGTGCCAAGGTGGCCTTCATCATCAGCCTGCTGTCAGGTGAAGCATTGGCCTGGGTCTCGTCTCTTTGGGAGAAAGGGGATCCGCTGACAGGATACCTCCAGGAGTTCCTGAACGCTTTCCGTAAAACCTTTGAGCTACCTGGGCGCAACAATCTGCTGATCTCTCTTTTTTCCGGTTCCATAAGACGACTCCCCCGTGGGCCATTATGCCTCCGTCCCCGGCCTGCGAGCTTGTTTGGGAAAAATGAAGCCCTCGTTGCTGTTTTTGGGGGCCCCTCGATGGCCCCATTAAGGGAAGTTTGGGGCTAGGTCGTGCCTTCCTCCACCCTGGAAGCCCATTGCCTTGTTACCTGGATTTACATCCGTTTTGGGGAAAAGAGACTAGACTTTCCCAACGCCAGTGTCCTCCCCCTCGCGTCTCCCCCTTTTTTCTGAAAACCCCGGTCTCCACCCCGGGCACCTGCACCCCCCAAAGTTTAGCCTGTGGAAGCAACCGAGTCATTCCCCAGCGGGGGAACCACCCCGCCGACGCAGCCAAAAGTTGCCTTCTGTGGGTACCCATCACTACTAAAGAATCCCCAGTCGCTCAGCTGCGCCCCGAAACCCCAAAGTCCCTAGGTTTCGTTGGTGAGGTGACCCGGGAGGGGTGAATTGCTCCTCTTTCCGCCCCGTCCAGTCACTATTTTTTCATCGGGTGCTGCCTATGAAGTTCCTGCCCTGCGGGTTTTTCGGCCCTCCGAAAATTTTCACCATCCGTCTATGCTGGAGAACGGTCCCTCCCACGGAAACCCCCCCCCCCCCCCCCCCGTTCTCTTTGAATTAGAATTCCCACCGGGAAAAAAATTTCCTTCTAGTCTGCCAAGTTCGTTGCTACTGTGCTCGGGTTCCGGGTTCCAGTTCACTGGGCCCCCCCCTAGATTGGAAAAAGGGTGAAGTTTGTCCAATGGGGGAAGCATTACATTCACCTGTCAAACCCCCCCTCTGGAGCAGTCCCGCCCTCGCTTCCTGCCCGTTGGGTTTCCCCTGTGCCGGGGGGAAAACCTCAGTGCAAAAAGAGCCTTTGGTCTGTAAGGGGCACCTCTGTTTCCCACCCCCCTCTTCCTTGCCTACTTTTTTTGCTTCTCCTTCCCCAGTCCAAGAAGTTTTTGGGACCCTCCGGGAAAACCCCCCTCTGGACAGCCTGGGATACCGAGGAGGGGGTGGTTCCCCGGTTTTCTTTTTGGTTACCCGGGGGTCCAAGGGGGGGCTAAAGGGGGGGTAACTGTCAAAGGTTTTATCCGCTTTTTGCTATGGCCGTCACCGGCCCGGTCTCCCGTTCATGGGGTGCGCGGCATTCTTGGGGGTGCTGGCTCTTTTCACTCAACCCGTCCCCAAATTTCCCGGGAGTTCTGCGCTATTCCCGCTGGAGGTCTGAGTAACCATTGCTTCCTCCAACTCCCTGGCGTCCTGTGGCAAATTACATGTAGGCCATGAGAGTCAGTCAAAATGAGCTTAAATTTAAAATAAAATGAAAAAATAATGAATGTCATCATAATGTAAGTGAGT